>ML785105.1:309268-324300 GCA_009831015.1 Picea engelmannii | reverse complement strand
AGCCCCGTTTGCAAAGATTGTCTCAGGCAAGGGCTTTGTTGAGGGTGAGAAACTAGAGGAATATTGAAACTTTTAGCCAAAGGTTTTGGTTCTAGATCTTGTTCTAGATAGGATCTTTCAGAAGCTGATGGTGTTTGGATGCAATAGAATAGGCTTCTTTGGTTGAGAAGGCTCCTGAAGTTGAATTACCCCATCGCATATGGTCTGGTTGATTGGAGAACCGAAATTTCCTTTTATTGAGATCCGCTAGAAATCCATTGATGGTAGATTGATATGTGGCCTTGATCCAGAGATGAGTAGGAATCCATCTTCGCCATTGTTTGGGGTTTTCTTCTATTGTCCATTAATGGGATATCTAAGTTTTGTTTTGTTTGGTCATTTCTGATCGAATAATTTGAAGAGGAGGTTGGACTCTCCATCAAGTTTGTTGTTTCCAAGTGACCTCCCAGAAGAGGGCTTATTGATCGTTTTTTATTTCCTAGAAGCAGTTTTCTTGTATTAGGTGGAGGTTGTGCTAGGCTAAGTTCCAGAGATTGGAGCATGTGGGAGCACTATTCATTATGATGATCTAATTTTCTTAATGGTTCTGAGCATATTTACTTTTCTATAAGTTTTCCCATTGTGTCTAAGGGTTGGTGATCCAGCACCACTAGATCTTGGATCCAAGGGTTTGGCTAAGAGTCTCTGGGTCTCTCAGGCCTAGGCATCCTTTGGATTTTGGGAGACATGTTGTTTCCCAAGCCACCAAATCCCAGTGGTTTTTTTTCTTGGTGCTTCCCCAGAGGAAGGAGCGATGAAGGTTTAGAATGGCTTTAAGAACGAATTTTGGGGCTACTATCATAGAGAAACGGTAGATGGGCATGGCTTGGAGTATTGATTTGATGTGAATGATTCTGCTTGCGAGGTTGAGAGATCGAAAGGACCAGTTATTGATTTGATGTGAATGAGTTTGCATGCTTGGTTTCTTTGAAGTGAGGAGGGAATGGAGAAGATCATGGATTAAAATGATATTGTCCAGGATTTGTCTTCCTTCGATATAACCCATTTTATTGGTGGAGATTAGGGAGGGGAGGATGGGTTTAAGTATGTTGGCAATGATTTTGGTGATAATCTTATAAATGACATTGAAAAGGGCTATCAGTCGTAATTTACTAGGATTTTCCACTTTGTCTTCTTTAGGAATGAGAGTGAGAAAGGTGGCATTAAGAGCAGGGAGAACTTTTTGAAATTTTTTAGAGTCTTCCACCACTTCCAGGACTTTGTTCTTTATTATCGTCTAGCATGCTTGATAGAAGTACATTGTGAATCCATCTGGGCCTGGGGATTTTCCTTTGGGAATTTCCCAGATGGTTGTTATTGGATAAATCCGTAAGTGTGGACACAAACCGATCTCCCTAGATCCACCTAGATCTAGAACAAATCAAGACAGAATAATACTCTTTCCCTAGATTTTGACTATTGAATTAAGTAGGAGGCAAGAACGAGTAACATACCTTATAATCACTTCCTATGGTCTTTGTTTCTCCCGCTTCACTCCAATTCTCTCGTGCATTCAAGACCAAGACAACACAAACCAATTGAAGTGAAGACAGCTCAATATATTCAAAGTTCAATCTATGTATATGATCAAGGAATTATACAATAAAGTGGGATAGCTTTATGGGAAAGGAACATATTACTGTATCATATTGATGGAAAGTAAAGATTACAACCTGAGCCTTGATGTCACAAACTTCCTTTCGATGGCCCTTGGCTCCAACACACACACTTTCTCACTTGCATGAAGAATATCAAAACCCTTATGATATCCTTGCTAGAGTTTCCAAGTTGTTGTAGCATCAATCCTTCACACAATTATTTCACTAATTCTCCAATGAATCTTGCTTAACCTTGTATGCTTAACCTTTTCCATGAGAATTCCCTCACTATATAGGAGAGAATGAATTAGTTACTTAGATAAGAATGATCCCAAAATATCAGGGAATCCAGCACTAGGATAACCATTCGAATGCCATCTCATCCTTCTAGAAGATTCCTTTCTAGAAACTTAGAGAATTCATCTTTTTCCTTTCTTCAGAAAGAGTTCGCACCCTAGCAGTTCAACACAGTGTGAACTTCTCGCACCCTATATTAAGGCATCCTATGAGAATCATGCATTCTCGCAGAAAATATACTAGTAGCCTGCGAACCTCCTTCAAAAATGATATTTCTGGAAATTGAAAGTAACTTTTCTCAGGAGAAAGTTCTTATGAAGAGCCTGAGTACACCATCATTAATACATCATCATGATGACCAAAATCATGGGTAACATAATGCCCCCCAAAGTATGAGGTTGGAACCAATGATAGCCGATAAACTTTGTAAGCTGCATGTGTGTATCGGGAACCAGGAGCACATCTAATTGGAAACCTACGAACAACCAAGCATCTGCAGAATATCATATATATCAATTTATGAGGTAGGCATTCCCATACTCATATCACAGACTGATGACATTATAGACATGGGTCATGGCCACCAATCATACACTGTGGATCCATGCCGTCAAAATATAGCATAGCCACCGGAATACACTGTGGATCTATGCGAGAAATTTCAAATCAAGACGACATAGCCACAAGACATACACAATGGATCTATGTGTTGCAAATAATACATACTCCATCGCAACCTGGATCACAAAGATGATATCCAGGGTCTTCAATCTCGTCGCCGAAAGTACGAATCTAACCATGTGATTACATGTGTTGAAGTCGAACATGGTAGAAACCACTTGATTATCGGTCATTAATGAAACCATTAACAAGTGCGAGGGAAATCACCATTGATGTTAATGACTCCCAAGGTACCATAGTACAATCCATCGAGTGTGAATAAATGAGTTGAAATCGAACATCCGATGGAATATTTCGATCAGAGGTCAATGATGTAAGCCCACTGTCGAAAGCGAGGAAACCTGCCATTGAGGCATGCAGGCTCCAAGGTACCAAATCATTTCTAAGTCTTGATTTTGGATAATGATCTGAAGTCGACGGAACAAAAATCGTCACAGGAGGGCCTTGATGTATCCCCCATCAATGACACGAAATGAGTAACAGATTTTGAAGGTGAAACAGAGTATGATGTGAATTGGACTAGACACAGGAAAGGCCGACACGAAGAGAAAGGATAACTGCAAATGGTCGACTCCATATAGGTTTCAAATGGACTTCTCTTGAACATATGAATGACATGACCAATGATTTGGTAGCATTGACTCAAAGACGACACAGGGAATGACCTTGTAAGGAATCAAATGAGAGACAAATGGATTTCCCAAACCGACTTCAAATGATGAATAGGGGGTGTCATGTTCAAGAGCGACACTTACTGCCAATCAATACGAAGATGAAAACATATCCCTTTCCCAAATTTTCCCCCACCATTTCTGGCGAGTACCTCTTTATTTTTACGCAAGATTGAGGAGGATAACATATGCTTGTTGATGTAAGCTCATCCTTCGAACGATTCCCTCAAAGTATGTTTAACGAACCCTAATAAGGAGTGGTTCGGTCCCATCACGGGTCTGTCAGTGTTTGTTTAACGAGTCCAGAGATAGAAAACTCGAAGGTTTTTCAAGATTAGAGAGTTTGGAAAATTACTTAAAAGAGAACTCTCTCAGTTCCTTTTTCGTAAAATAGTCTGGATGAGACCGAAAAGAGATAAATTATCGCTCACCAGACCCGTACTTCAAATACTTTAGCGAGCGTGAAAAATAGCAAGGTCGCTCGGCGATATTTTCATGTTTAAAGAGTCTGAAAAGAGATTAAAGAGGACTCCAGGGGGGTTCCTTTTTCGTATAACCTTGTTGAGCCCGAAAAAGTGATAAAAGTATGCTCAATCGCGTTCTCATGTATTTACGAGCACAAGAACGGACAAAGACCATGCTCGAGGTTTTTATATAAAAACCATGAAAAACAATCAAAAACACGCGATAATAAAGGAAAACATGTCCGTAACCCTGTATTGAATCATCAAAGTCATCAGGCCTGCAAGAAATACACTCAACATAACATTAGGTATTAGGGTTTAGTCGATAAATAATCATAAAAAACCAAAATGATATAGTAAAAGTAAATAAAATGAGTAAAAACTATTTTTTACCACACCATTTTACATTTCCACTATTGAGCTCCAAAAAACCCCTCTTTTACCCTCCAAGTTCGGCATCAGATTGCGGGAGCTACGAGAGACCATTCAGTGAGCCATCTGGGACATTGAGGTAGGCTCTTCGTCCTTAACATTTTCATGGTTTCATTTTGTCATTTCATTGGTTAAATTTTAATTTTTAAGATGTTTTTCTAGGCCCTATATGCGCGTTGTCATTCTCACAGGAAGCCCATACGGGGCCTGCGAGAATGATGCATTCTCGCAGGTGAGCCTTAATCCACCTGCGAGGTTCTTGCACTGTGCAAATGGGGCACCTACAAGAACCGCAAATCCCAAAAAGTTTTAAAATTTTTAGCCAAATGAAAAAAAATCTAAAGCATGAAAAAGTTATTAATCCTCCTTTTATGTTCCTTGTGCAGATAATTGGCCATAAACATGGTGCTTGAGTGGCGTGAAAGGGAACATGAAGAGGATAATGCAATGGCTGAGAATCATCCTCCCACCATAGCTGCATTGAGAGATTGTGGGCTCTTGAAATACTTTCGCATCCCGGGCATGAGGGCCCAAGTCAGACTACTAGAGTACCTGGTCCGTATGTGGGACCCGGATCAATAGGTGTTTTGTGTGGGGGTCCACACATTGTCCTTAGACATTGAGGACATTTACTTTTTGACCGGATTGTCCCGACAGGGGTATTATGTGATCCTAACAGGTAGTAGAGGTGGCGGGCTAAAGATGAGTGAGTACTGCAATTTACACTGCGTCCCTGAGGCTGAAAGAAAGAAAGGAAAAGTGGCTATCTGGGGGGTACGAGACTTGACCCTCCGTACTATCCTTTTCACTATAGCTCGGATGGCTGGGAGTTCTGCTCCTCATATGGCATTACAGAGCTATTTCCAGTACGCTATTGAGTGTACTGAGCCTCGAGTGTTCAACTGGGCAGATGATGTACTACGCAGCATAAAAAAGCAATTGACCAAATGTAGGCAGGGTGACCTAAAGAAATTCGGGTACGGATCTTTACTGGTATCCTTCTTCCTTGAGTGGGTCCCATTACTGAGGCTACAGGTGGAGTGGAATTTACCGGCTCTCATGGATCCGCGGATGCTAAGATGGTGTCGACTCATGGTCCGACACGTAGCAGGACCAATCATCAGATATGATGATACCTTCTTTGACTGGCTTCAACCACAGATGTCGATGGTTGATGACTACGCTTATGCTGGGATAGATTTCCGAGGAGATCCGGATTTGGTATTACCAGAAGACGCTCAGTGGGGTGACCTTGGTAAGAAGTACACACATTTTCTCTTTTTAAATGTTTTTGAATTTTTATCATATTCAAATGTTTTTTTTTTATATGTTTATCCAAAGACTAATACAAAATTGTTTGTTGATAACACAGATGTTGGACCATATAGACCTCCTGGCACTTCTCCTACCCAGAGGCGAGGAGAGGTAGCATCAGCACCACAGTATGCTGAGGATTATCAGGTGGTGGAACAGAATTTAGAGGGCCTGACTGCAGACATTCCAGATATGACTCTGGAAGAGGTTCCACGACCCGATCAGCGTCATACTGTAGGGGTATCAGCATCTATGAGTCGATTGCTCCGTAGGGTTGCTAGGGCAGTTGTGTGTTACTGTGAACGTCATCTATGACGTCACTTTATAGAAGCTATAAGCTTCAATTTTTGACATTTTGGTCTTCGGACACACTTTTGTAAAAAACTCTTTTGATCGTTATATATATACAAATGGCTTCTACCGGTTTACTTTATATTATGTGAATTTTGTTGTGTATGACTTATAAATGATCTAAATGTCTGTCCAATACATAATTAGCCAATGCATCTGTTAATGTATTTAGACATCTAGGAATATGTTGATATTCAATGTGATCAAAGTAACGTTCCAAGAGGCGAATTCGCAAATACACCCGTAGCAAAGTAGGACTTTGAATAGAGTAGATATTACTTAACTGTAGTACTACAAGTTGTGAATCAAGTCGCACAACCAAATGACGAATTCCGATCGAGATAGCATCAACCAATAATTCAATAACGGCGCTATACTCTGTAATGTTGTTGGTCGCACGGCCAAGGCATACACCTCGTAAAGATACAAGTTCATTTGTTGGGGCATAAATTTCCCATGCAACGGAAGCAAGGCTCTGAGTACTATGGCTAGCACCATCAGCAAAGCCAATATAGGGTAGCGAAGACTCCGACATCTGAAAATCAAACACAACGTCACATAAGGGCAGAGACCAGATAACGACCAAAGCAAACTATAGTAGCACACACAAAGTATGATACATTAAAATACAAATACTTGTGCACAGATGATTTATGCATAGTACTTCTTCAAGTACAACCCATTCCTGGGTTCACTCAAATGGATACCATCATAATTGACCAACTCATATGCTCCTTTTTCCAAAACTCGGTGAACAATATAAGGACCTCACCACATGGGTTAGAATTTCTCATCTCCTAACAAATCTCGATCTTGTTCATAGAGAAGAACAAGATAACCTTCTGAGAAAACGTGAGGCTTGACATGCTTGTCATATTGGGCCTTGACACGCTTCTTCTGGGCTTCTATTACCAGGGTGGCATCACGTCAAGTTTCATCTAATCGCATTAGATACAATAGACGTTCTTCTTCAGCATAAGTGTTGGGTAGGAGTTCGACAGCTAGCTTTAGAGAGGGTATCTCGCATTCTATAGGAAGAATGGATTCCACACCATAGACTAACCGAAAAGGCGTAAACCCAGTAGCGGACTTGACAGATGTCCGGTATGCCCACAATGCCGAAAACAACATTGTGTGCCAACTTGTTTTATGAATCCCTATCATTCGTCGAAGCCTAGTTATGAGAACTTTGTTAATCGCTTCAACTTGACCATTAGCTTGTGGATAATAGGGCGTTGAGTTATCATGATGAAGACCAAACTTTTCCGTAAGTTCAGACATCATAAAATTCCTAAAGTGACTACCGTGATCAGTGACGATAGCTTGGGGAACACCAAAATGAGCTATGACATGGTTAAAAAGAAACAAGGCTGTAGTCTTTCCAGTATTGTCGAATGTTGGCATCACCTCGGCCCATTTCGTAAAGTAATCAATGGCTACAATGATGTAACCATGCCTCCCGACCGAGTGAAGGTGACATGTCATGAAATCGATGCCCCATTTCGCAAAAGGATCAACTGAGACCACGGGATGAAGAGGAGCAGGATGTGATCGAATTTTCTAATTGTAGGTCTGGCAGGCATGGCATTTCTGAACGGCAATAATGCAGTCGTTAAACAAAGAAGGCCAAAAATACCATGCGCGTAAGATCTTCTGGGCAGTAGCATACCCAGACATATGACCACCACATGCTCCAGAATGGCAGTCATTCAGAGCTTTCTCGACTTCATCGAATGTTAGACAACGTCGAAAAATAGAGTCAATTCCTTGACGGTAAAGAGTATCCCCGAGGATAATGTATTGACGAGCTTGATAGCGTATACGACGTCGTTCAGTACTAGACAAAGCAGGCTGAAAAGTCTGGGTTTGGAGATATATAATGATATCCCCATACCAAAGATCGCCAGTGCTAATAAGGAAAAGAGATCCATTGGGTAATGAATCTACTACTACATTTTCCATTGCAGAGTGAGGAAAATCACATATCAACTCAGCAAAAACTAAGGATTTCTTGGACTTGGCGCGATCAAATTCCAAGTCAAACTCCTGGAGTATGACAATCCATTTGGAGTATTTTCCCCCTAGCAATTGACGTGTCAAAATATGTTGCATAGGGCTGCAATGAGAAATCACCGTAGTTTTTCGTGAGAGGATATAGTGTCGGAAGCGTTGGACGGCTTGAACGGCAGCCAAGGCCAGTTTTTCAACATGTTGATACTTGATTTCAGTTGGTGTGAGACTTCGACTCAAGTAGTAAACAACATGTCTGTCGTGCGCATCATCCTCTTGGACGAGAACCATGCCAATAGTGTACTCCGAGGCAGCAAGATAAAGGAAATAATCATGACTATAATCGGGAGGAACGAGAAGCGGAGCTCGCATTAGGGACAACTTCAAAGCTTCAAAAGCATTGTTGGCAATGGTATCCCAGACGAACTCTGAATCTTTCTTTAGTAGCCGCGTAAAACCACGAGTGATCTCGGCACAATTCGGGATGAAACGATGAAGAAAGTTTTCTTTCCTCTGCAAACTTTGCAACTGGCGCAGTGTGGAAGGAGGAGGGAGATTAAGGATCGCCTCAACCTTAATAGGATCCACCCGGATCTCTTGACGCGAAAAGATAAAACCTAGAAGACGGTCGGATTCTACGCAAAAAACACACTTATGAGGATTTAAATGTATCTGGTAGAATCGACAACGAACGAAAATATCCCGGAGGTGAGTAGGGTGATCGACTCTGTGCATAGAATGAGCGGGTAAATCATCCAAATAGGGTTGAACGATATGCTTTATATCATGAAAAGCATAAGACATAGCGCGTTGAAAAGTGGCGCCCGCATTCTTAAGTCCGAAAGGGAGTTTCCTATAGGCAAAAGTACCCCAAGGACAAATAAAGGCAGTCTTATGTTGGTCCTCGGGAGTAATGTTAATTTGATTATAGCCAGAGAAACCATCCATGAGGGAGAAGATTTCACTTCCGGTGCAATCATCGACAATATGATCAACGAAGGGGGTAGGAAAATTTTCCTTGGGACAAGCTTTGTTATCCCTATAATCAACACATACGTTAATACTGCCACCTTTCTTGTCAATCAGGACAGGATTGGAAACCCATTCTATAAGAGCCACTGGATAAATAAAACCGGCTTTCAAAAGTTTTTCAACTTCGAGTTTGATAGCAGCCTCTTTACGGGGGTGAACTGGACGAAGGCGTTGCCAGACGGGTTTAGTTCCGGGATATGTCTTTATCTCATGTACAACAATTGCAGGGTCGATACCTGGCATCTCTTCGTAACTCCAGGCGAAGATATCATGAAATTCTTTAAACAGGGAGGTATAGGTGACGATTTCATCGGAAGAACACGAAGATCCAATATGAACATTTTCGACAATCCCAGGTTTAATATATATGTCAATGGGAATCATGGGCGAGATATTACTGAGGTTCCCTTCAGCAAACACATCCTGTGTAGACCCAGGAACAGTCAAGATGACAACAACGGTCGATGGAGTCGAAATCCATTGGTAGTTCTCAAGAGTGTGTTGTTCCAGAAAGAGTATGGAACGATGATGCCCATCGTCCCAAGGGGTGTTCTCCATGACGGACATGATCATCTCGTCAATGGGAAAAATAACACAAAAAGGATCGGGAGACAACTCATCAAGAGAGGGGGTAGAAGGTGTTGTCGTTTGAACCACATGATAAGCGGACTCAACCAGACTTAACGGCATTGCGTCGTCGAAACGAAGATGATCTCCGGTGTCAGGGACTATCCAAGGGTCAGAAGACGTAGGAAGTTCGTGAGGCATGGTGGATATCATGTTGATAGAAGCAACAGACGGGCGTGGAACATCGGGTGGTGGAATGGGGAAAGTACCCATTAACGAGGATTCCTTTAAAAGGCCGACACCGACGTTCTCATAACCCGGCGGGGTTTTAGCAATAAACGGCACGTTGCCAGTACGAGTATCGGAATTGAAAAAGGCAAGTTGGTCAACGGTAACAACATTTCCTTGATGAGGGAAACATACTACATGGAAAAGTGTTGACACAACGACGCGCATGGAATCGATCCAGTTGCGGCCAAGCAGAAGATTATAATCAAGGGGAGCGTCGAAGACTTCCACTTCAACTTGGACTGTTTTACCTTCTAACGTGATAGGAAATGAAGGGAGAACACCGTAAGGCTTAAAACCAGAGCCATTGAAGGCTTTAAGAGTATTTTGTGATTCGTTCAAGGGAGGAGAGCCAATTGCTTTCCAACAAGCAAAAGACATTACACACGTTGAGGCACCCTCGTCAATAACAGTTCGGCAAATGTTCTTGTCAAAGACAACAACCTGTATCTGGAATGCTAAATGAGTGGGTAACTTGGGAATGTGATCTTCCAAGTCAAAGACTATCAAATTCGTGTCATTTGGTTCAATTCCACCTATAGCTTTCAACAGTGCCTTCCATTGTGCAGGACAAGACTGAAGGAATTCAAGGGCTGACATCACTGAAGGTGCCTGGGCCAGATCTTCAACAATGTTGTAGTTCTGGGCCGCACGAGCATGAGGATTGAAAGTCGATTTCTTAACAACACCCTTAGGGGGGGGTCGCAGAACTGTGTCGAGGTTCGGTCGTTCGAGATGAAGAGGATCGTTAGTAGGTGGAGTCGTTGGAGAGGGTTGTACCAAAACAGGAGGTAAATCGTCAACCTTCTCCTTAGATGGAGTATAATCTTTGGCTCTAGTCGTGAGTGCAACGTTATTCTTCTTAGAATCACCAGTACACATCAAAACATATGACTTAGTAGAAGAGGATGGTTGGTCATGGATGACCAACTGAGCCTGTTGTTGAGACGGGAAGGGTTGGGACAAGACAGCCGGTGCAGGGGGTTTCGGGGTTCCCTGAAGGAATTTAGTGACCTCAGCACGTCGTGGACAATCCTTAGTGATCATCACCACATATAAGGAAAGGGTATCATGGTTTGCGCTTATCCCGATCTTCAACAGGAGTATTTTTAGGTTGCTCTGCTTGATTATTATTTTTTCCCTCCTTATTCTTACCTCTCCCCTTTTTAGATTTGTTTTTACCGGCCGGGGTAGATTGGACGGCATTTACCTCAGAAGTTTTGCCGGTGGGAGTGGCAGGAGATAGATCACTTTGAACATTAGAAGAAGCAGACTTAGAGCTTGTGCTTGAAATGGAATGTCATTGAGCTTGGGCAGTACCAATCACACCGTTAGCCGCATGCAAGGCAGCTGGAGTAGTTGAAGTGCTGGAAGCATTAGAACGAGGTAAATCAGGTAGTAAATCATAAAGAGTTCCCATTTGTGAATAAACAAGATCAAGATATTGAGCACGACTTATAGCCTTCTCTTCCATGACGACGCCACCCATGGCAATCTCCTTACCGATTTCGTTCACAAATGATTTTGTAAACCATTCTTCCATTAACTGATCAGGAAGCTCAAGTTTAATGAGACATCGTCTCCATCACCACTCATGGATGGGGTGAGATATATGAGTTCATTTGTTCTGTTTGAAGGAATTCAAAATCTCAGTCCATGTATCATAACGGATCGGTAACTGGTAATGCATAAGGAAAGCCATAGCTAGGGTGTTGAAATCAGAGAAGAAACCTCGTGGTAATTCAATATACCACTTCGCAGCAGAACCTGTAAGGGTTCGTTGAAAAATACGTAAACGAATAGAGTCATCCATCAATGAGTTGGATGAGCACCATAGGTGGAAATTCATAACGTGATTGTTGGGGTCCTCTCCCACTTTGCCATCGAATTTAGGAATGTCCGATGGAAGCTTGGCTAGAATAATAGGCCATTGGGGAGAGTGACGAATAGGATCATTTAAAATCCTAGACAAATCTGGCAAATCCAAAGTAGCAAGAAAAGGTAACTATCTATTCTCCTATGGATACTGGTGGATTTGGGGTGGAATCCCTGTCGGCAAACCAGTAGGACCGTAAGAAGTCTACCCATAATGGGAAGACCCAGGTTGATTCGGTGGTGATTGGAGAGGATAGTAACTCGAGGAATTGTAACCTTGAGTGGGGACATGAGTTTGAGAATTCGTACCCCAAATAGGATTAGGTATACCTGGATATGGTTGGCCTATAGTAGGGACAGGCAACTGTTGCCCCCCAGTCATTTGAGAATTTTGTATCATCTGATTCCAATACTGGGCCAAAGAGGGAGGTATATTTTGCCCAAAGGGTGGGGTTGGTCCCTCTATCATAGGTGGAGGTCCAACCGAAAGTTGTGTCCCAATCAAAGGTACTGTAGTAATTGGAAGGTGTTCGGTAAGAGGAAGTGGAATCGTACCACCTTGCCCACCAACGGGAATCTGCAAATTTGGTGCAACGGTCGGTATAGTGCCACCGGGATTAAGATTGCCAGAAGGAAATTGAGAGAGTATTGAAATAAAACTAGGGATAAGGTGCCCAGGAAAAGAAGGACCACCAGGAGTACCAAATGGGGTTTGTGGAGGTGTCAGAGTAGAAGCATTCAACAAAGCATTCAACGCATGGTATCCAGGTGGTAACGTCGGAGTGACCTCGGGCGTTCGTTGTGTGTTTATAGGAGCAAGACCAGCTGTAGTGAACCCGGTTGGGACACTCGTAGTATTTGCGAGATGGGTCATCTTGGCAGGGAGAGTAACGTGATAAGTGGTATTCACCGGTACAATCTTTGTCTCAAAAAACACTGGAGGGTTGATTTCAGAGACCACGGGCAAACCAGTACTAAAAAAGGTCCTTCAGAAATCACCTGCAGACCAAAAAGGATCTTGGCCTTCGACACCGGGAAAAGGCCCAACGGGTGATCCAGAAGAAGTAACAACTAAGTCTCTGGAAGAATTCAGTCATCTAAAAGGGCGTTGAGAATCACTGGGAAGTAGAAAATCCTCTCGAGTATTTGTAATTAGAAAACGTTCTAGAGAGTCAGTGCGTTCCACTTGTGGTGTGGTGACGACTGGGACTTCACTCTACGTCGGAGAGCCTCCAGGTGTGCTTGTGGGCAAGGGTTGTGAACCTTCCAGATGCTCTGAATATAAACCTTCCATTCTACGTGAACGACGTGGAGGAGCTATTGTAGACGAGTGACAAACTTCGTGAAGAAAATCCTATGGTCAACTTCGAGAAACAAACAACACATGCTAGTAAACAAAATCTAGGAAGCAACACCAAGAAAACAATACCTTCTAATTTCGAAGCCACTAGTTGGTGATGAAATCCAACGTTGCAACAATGAGACGAGAAGGGGCGGGGCTAAGGTGGAAAAGTTACGCTGACAACCTGCTTAACAGACTTACACCCTGGTGCAAGCTCCCACACATAATCGTGGGTATACCCTCCAAGGAGCCCGAGTAAGTTTGGTCAACGTCAATTCCAGGTACCGTGAAGACTTTCCCCTCCACAGTCACCTTGGGTAAGAACCTAGAAAGATAGGACACTAAGGTCACCACCAACAACAATAAAGCCTGGGGGAACAGTCGACAGTCCAATCCACACGCAAGGGCAGGGTATCTAGCCCACAATCAACTCAAAAGGCTTCCACTCATCATTGTGGGTATACCTTCCGAGTGATGCCTGTAATACGTGAAATCACTACACGGATATCAACAAAGCAGGGTGAGTAACTCTGTCGATATCAATGCGACCTAATGTTTGACCCTTGTGTGAGAAGGGCTTCCCGGGACAAGATATTGCAAATGGAATTTATCACTGCCTAACACAAGATGCTATTGTGTGTTTTCTGCTTTTGGAGAGTGTATCTCTCTTCCTACTCCAAAGCGCTAGCCTAGCTAAATGTTGGTGTAAAAGAGCCCTAGAAAAGAGTTACTAGATAAATTTTATGATTACACAATGTTTTTAAGAGTTGTTGTTTACTCAAAGGTAACGGAAATGAAACTTTTGTTGTATGACTCTGACCCAAACAATGCAAGGATGAGAATGAAATATATCGCTTGTCGTTCAATGAATCCTATGTATGGGAGAGAGAGAGAGTTTTCCAGATCAACCCTGTACTACAATGCAAAATTTCCTTTATAATGCAAATACAAACAATCACTTACCAAATGGCAATGCTCTATGTGTATTTTTCAAATACTTCAACAATATCAATAATATGATTTTCAAAGTTTTCTAAAATGAAAAGAAAATTTTGAAAGAAAAACTTTTTGTTTACTTTTCAAAAAGGATCCTCACTATGCCAATGAGAATATAGAAAATCAAAAAGCAAAGAATCAAGCAATGACAAACCCAATCAACACTTTCAATGAAAGCAAAAATAAAGAGCAAACCAAAGTAGTCTTCTCAATTTGCAAAAGAAAATGAGCTTTCAACCCAATAAGCAAATGAGAAAAACCAAGTACTCAACTTACTCAACTTTCAACCAATCACTGGTTCTCAACTAATCAAACACACTCAGAATCTGAAGTCAGAGAGAATGGTTTTGCCAAGAAGAGTCAAGAAACGAAAGTCAAGACACAAAGGACAAGAAAAAACCTTGAAATCCTAAGACTGTTCACGCATGCAAACTAAAGCAAGAAATATATCAATCAATGGTCCAAGAAACTCATAAGATGTAATCAAACTGATCTGGGCAGTTAGAAAGACCAAAAGTCAAATTCAAAATTTTGAAAAATCATGTTCGCAGGCAGGCAGTGTTACACAGTGCGAGAGTCACTGATTCTCGCAGGTGACCCTTGAGAAGGGTGCGAGAACCTTGCACTGAAACCTAAAGTCAGGGTGAGAACCCTACCAATTCTCACAGGCTGCAATGAAGTGTAGTGCGAGAATTCCTGAACATAATCAAAAATTTGAAAATTGAAGCAAAATTGACAAAGGCATCTGGACCCAGAACGTCTATCAGGATATCCTAAAGACTCAGAGATTGATAGGATAGGAGAAAAGTAAAACCAGAGCAAATGGCCACAGAAAAAACACAAAAATCCACAAAGAAAATGGGATTGTTCCCCAGTATGGTCGCCAATTTTGTTATTGGATAAATCCGTAAGTGCAGACACAAACTGATCTCCCTAGATCCACCTGGATCTAGAACAAATCAAGACAGAATAATACTCTTTCCCTAGATTTTGACTATTGAATTAAGTAGGAGGCAAGAAAGAGTAACATACCTTATAATCGCTTCCTATGGTATTTGTTGCTTCTGCTTCGCTC
>ML785105.1:235641-259353 GCA_009831015.1 Picea engelmannii | reverse complement strand
GGACTTGAAAGCTTATGACACCAGCATCATACAACATAGGATTCCAATAAAAGAAGATCAAAAACCTTTTAGACAGAAACTTAGGAGAATCAATCCCAAGCTACTTCCCCTGATAGAAAAAGAAATAAAAAAAATGTACGATGTTAAAATCATAGTTTCGTTACGATTTTCCAAATGGGTCTCAAATTTGGTCCCAACTCGAAAGAAATCTAGAGAAATCAGGCTTTGCATCGATTTCTGAAATCTGAATAAGGTCTCTGTGAAGGACAACTACCCACTGCTAAAAATGGGCCACATATTACAAAAGGTAGTCGGGTCCAGTCGAATCTCTTTACTGTATGGGTTCTCAGGTTATAATCAGGTCCTCGTTCACCCAGATGACCAAGAGAAAACAGCTTTCACAACACCATGGGGTACTTTCATGTATGTGAAAATGCCTTTCGGGTTGATGAACGTTGGGGCCACTTTCCAGAGAGCGATGGACATCCTTTTGTGGAAGAACTCGGAAAATTTATTGTCATCTATCTGGACGATGTAACTGTGTTTTCCCAATCTGATGACGAGCACTTACAACATCTCAGATGAGTTTTTGAGAAATGCAGGAAATTTGGGATTTCTTTGAATCCTAAGAAGAGCCTTTTCGGATTAGAGGAAGGTAAACTGCTAGGGCACATAATCTATAAGGAAGGAATTAAGATAGACCCCAGCAGAATTGAGGCCATTCAAAAATTATAACACCCAAGAAATATCAAAGAGTCACAATGTTTTATCGGAAAAATAAACTTTCTATGAAGATTCATACCCAACCTGGCCGAGCTTCTCAGGAACATCACAAACATGTTAAAAAAGGACACAAAAATAAAATGGGACACAGAGTCCAAGCAGTCTTTTGAATAAGTCAAATGCACACTCACGCAGGCTCCAGTCTTGATCAGTCCTGACTTCACCAAAGATTTTTATTTTTTTTATTTCGCCTCTGAACATACCATTGTAGCAGTACTACTACAGAAAAACAACAAAGGGTATGAACAACCCATAGCCCTTTTTAGTAAAGATTTAAGAGATGCTTCTTTGAATTATAAAATAATGGAGAAACAAGTTGTTGCCTTGGTGAAAGCCATACAAGATTTTAGAGTATACATTCTCCATTCCCACACCATTGCATATGTTTTGAATGCGGTAGTAAAAGACATTTTAACCCAGGACAATTCGGGCGGCCGAAGAGGAAAATGGATTGCTATCATTCTAGAGTATGACATAGATATTAGGCCTACTAAACTGATTAAAGGTCAAGGTCTAGAAAAGTTAATGGCTGAATCAAATTTCCATGCTCTTGACATTAATTTCTTAGCTGCAGTAGATGAACAGGGTGAGCAGGTGACTCCAAGCATGAGAGAGGTATTTATGAACTCTCCATGGTACACAGACCTGATATTTGTTTTGCATAATTTACAAGCTCCCCCTGGTCTGACCAAAACTAAAGCTAGGTTTTTGAAATTGAAAGCATTAAAATTTTGCATTCTAGAAGGCAATCTGTATTGGAAAGATCCTGGAGGTGTTTTGTTAAATTGTCTATTGAAGGATGAAGCTAACAAAGTGTTGCAACATTTTCATGCAGGAGACTATGGTGGTCATCTGAGCTGGAAGACCACAGCTAATAAAATCCTCAGAGATGGATTCTATTGTCCAACACTATTCACCGATGTGCATCATAAAGTGACTTCGTGTCATAAATGTCAGTTGTTCGAGGGCAAAAGGAAATGTCTTCCTCTGCCCCTAAAACCTATCTCCGTTGAAGCCCCTTTCCAGCAATGGGGATTAGACTTCATCGGAGAAATACATCCTCCCTCCTCAGGACAGCACAAGTGGATTCTTACTGCCACAGATTATTTCACAAAATGGATCGAAGCAGTACCAAGCAGGCAAGCTATTGATTCTATCATTATTAAATTTCTTGAAAATAATATCTTGTCCCGTTTTGGATGTCCTAGAAAGATTATAACTAACAACGCAGCTGCTTTTCGATCTAAGAAACTCATAGATTTCTGCAACCAGTATCATATTGGTTTGGGACATTCCACGGCTTATTACCCTTAGGGAAATGGGCTGGTGGAATCATCAAATAAAACCCTGGTAAAAATTATCAAGAAAACTTTGCAAGAAAACAAAAAGTCGTGGCATAACAAGTTGGTTTTCGCGCTATGGGCCGACAGAATGACCACCAAAAGGTCAATCGGTATGTCACCATATCAGCTGGTCTACGACACAGAAGTGGTTTTTCACACTTCCTTAGGAGTTCCTGTCATGAAATTGCTGCAAGACATGCAAGCCGAGCCGAACGACTCCCAAAGAAGGATAAACCAAATGATCCATTTGTAGCAGTCCAGGGAAGAAGTATACAACAAGACTCAGGTAGCCCAAGAAAGCATTAAGAAGATCTTTGACAAAAGAACCAAAGAAGATGATTTCGAGCTAGGTGACTTGGTGCTGAGATGGGATTCCCAAAATGAAGACAAGGGAAAGCATGGCAAATTCAACAGTCTGTGGAAGGGACCATACATGATTCAATCATTCAGAGGAAATAATCCCTTCTTGCTTAGCAACAGTGATGGGACAGATCTTCCAGGAGGACCTGTAAATGGCAGAATGTTGAAGCATTATTCACCGCCTCAGTAGGGACCTGAGGTCACACTTTCCATTGTACAAACCATTTTCATTTTGCTTGCAAGTTTCAGAGTGAATAACTTTGATCAAATGGTTGAAGCCCAGAGAGAAGGCCCTAAGCCACTGAACATTGTCTTCCAACTTTAAAAATAAAACCAATCAAGCAACAAAGGCGACTATGGAGAAAGTTTCAGAACATCAGGGATCAGGATTCTTGGCACTTCACAAGGAGAGTACCATCTCCAGGTGGAGTCGTTGTTATAACCCTATAATTTATAGGATCAACTGGTGACTGAAATGTTATCTCTTTAGTGTTTTTATTTATCAAATGATTTTTCACTCTGCAAATAATTTGAGGAAAAAGAAAAGAAAAAGAATAAAAGAGGGCACAAAAGAAATTCCATATAGCCCCATGCAATAACAATGACTTGGTCCATACCTTTCAAGCATGGCCAAGTTATTTTAAATTGATGTTGATAGGAGTAGTGAATAAGCTTGGCTAAACTGTTTAATCTTAGCCAAGTGATCTAAGTTCGTTAGTGAATAAGTCTGACCAGACTGCCTAATCTTGGTAAGTTAGCCCCAGGATAGAGTAATTTCTTAGTCCAACAGTTTAATCTAGGCTAATTTTCATAGGTAATTAGGTTAGAACATAGGGTAGTTTGCTTTATTTCAATAAAACCAGCTCGATGATCAATGTTGAACCAGGTCTTTGAGGTTTAAAGGGTTTGATGTCTAACCCCTTGGTGATAGAAACATGGAAAAGCTTGGGAAAACCCACGACTTGCACTTATCCTAAGTTTTTTTGGGCGCATATGCTTTCGCACTCACAATTATGCATAGCTCATGTACCAACAATTCACCCAGAAAACAACATGAAACTTCAACACATCATCAAACAATTTCCTAGATTTTTGTAGTTTGTTAAGTCAGTTAAGCTAAAAATAGATTTACCACGTCCTAATCTTTAATGACAGGATCGTTTGTAATTTTGGTTATAAATACTTCACTTTTCGAAGTATTGGGGGTTGATCTTTACGCCATGTGAGCTACCAGACTGTAATACTTTTCAAGAGATCTTCCATTAATACAAAGAGGCATTTCCACGGGATTCTTGCGTGTACTCATTGGTGATTTTTTCCTTTCTAAGTTAAATGTTATTCTCGCTTAGTTATCGCACTGTTTTCTAAATATAATCTTTGAAAGTAACGAACGTTGCAGGATTTATCTTTGTATACCCTATTTCTGACTTTAAAAGATTTTAGTGTTTTATCTTCTGATTTTACGATAAAGAAATTCTTAACTGCTTCTTTGTGGTAATTGACATTCTCGCCTTTTCTACTACTCCTCATTTTGCTGCTAAATAATCCAACGATTGCATTATCTCGCCCTGTGGAAGGTTTCTTTGTTTTATGGTTTAGATTTTATTTCATGATACAGACCCCATAGCCCAATGGACGTGTAAAGCTCCCTCGGCCAACCTAACAAAAACGACAACAAACAAAACAAGCATATTTTATTCACCTAGCCTAATATTTTAAATTTGAAACATATCTAAATCATACAAAGAGATCCCTCTCTGAAGTTGGTAGGGCTAGATCCCAGCTTTGAAGTGGTTGGATAAAGTTACCTCCCATAGATTACTTCTTTTCTTACAACCTCTAGGAAATTTACAGAGCGTTAACAGCTTAGAGGATTGATTTGATGTGAATGAGTCTGCTTGCGAGGTTGAGAGATCGAAAGGACCAGTTATCGAGTTTTTTTGCCATGTTTTCTAGGAGGTCTTCCCAGGATTTCTATTTTAAGGAATTTCCAGTTAGGGAAACTCCCAAATACTTGGATAGTAACTTGCATTGTCGGTGGCCCGAAATTCTTGTTAGGTGACACTGATTAGGCTAAGGGGTGTTGAAAAAGAAAAGTTAGGATTTTTCTTTTTTGATGCACATGCCTGAAGCATCTAAAAAGTCTTGAATAACTTGCATGATTTTGAGGGCCTATTTGAATACTGGAGTGGCCATATTTAACATGGTGTCATCCACAAATTATTGGTGCATAGTGGGATTTTCTTCCCTGTGAAGAGAGATTCCCTTCCAATTTCCTTGGTCTGCTTCTGCCTTGATGGCCCTTCCCAAGCCTTCCACCATCAAAATGAAGAGGAAGGGTGAGAGGGGGTCTCCCTAGAAAATGTGGTGGGTGGGGGTAAATGTCAGGGAGGGGGAGCCATTGACAAGGATTGAGAAGAAGGTCGTAGAAATCAGGGATTTTATCCAGTTAATCCAGTTCTTATAGAAGTTGAAGGCTGCCAAAATGCTATAGATGTAGTTCCATCTTAGGTTATCAAAGGATTTGGAAAGGTCTAGCTTTATGAGCATGACCGGTTTCTTTGAAGTGAGGAGGGAATGGAGAAGATCGTGGATTAAAATGATATTGTCCAGTATTTGTCTTCCTTCGATATAACCCATTTTCTCGGTGGAGATTAGGGAGGGGAGGATGGGTTTAAGTATGTTGGCAATGATTTTGGTGATGAGCTCCTAAATGAAATTGCAAAGGGCTATCAGTCGTAATTTACTAGGATTTTCCACTTTGTCTTCTTTGGGAATGAGAGTGAGAATGATGGCATTAAGAGCAGGGAGAACTTTTTGAAATTTGCGAGAGTCTTCCACCACTTCCAGGACTTCGTTCTTTATTATCGGCTAGCATGCTTGATAGAAGTCCACTGTGAATCCATCTGGGCCTAGGTATTTTCCTTTGGGAATTTCCCAGATGGCTCATTCCACCTCTTCCATGGTGATTTGTCTCATCGGGGCTTCATTATGTTCTTCATTAAGAATTTTTTGAATTTGTTGAGTGATTTTTCTGATTGCATCATTCCTATGTTGTTGGGGTTCCTTCATTAAAAAAATATAATATTGCATTGGTTCTAATTGGATGTCTTGATGGTTGTTGAATTTGTTCTTTTGATTGTCTCTCAGGGAGTTGATTATATTTTGATGTCTTCGTCGGATCATCAAGTTGTGAAAGAACTTTGAGTTTCTTTCACCTTCTTTTAGCCAGAGGACTCTTGATTTTTTACTCCAAATAATTTCTTCTCGGTTTTCTCTGGTTGAGATTTGGCCCAAAAGGGTGACTTCTCTGTTTGCTAGCTCTTGGGAGCAACCATTTGTAATCATCAGTTTTTGAATTTGTTGCATTCTTTCTTGAAGTGGATTTTTGGCTTTGAAGATATTTCCAAATTATGTTTTGTTCCAAGACTTTAATTGGTGTTTCAAGTTCTTCAAGCGTTGTTGAAATATGAATATTGGGGAGCCATAATTAACACTCGTTTCCTGCCACCGTGAGGGGAGGCTTGAGTGGAAATAAGGGTTAGTTATCTAAAAGGATTTGAAGTGGAAGGGGAAGTTTTTTGGGTTAGCTTGGTTGTAAATGTGGGGGAGAATGGGCCAATGGTCAGAGCCATGGTAGGGAAGAATTGAGGCTTCAATCGCATGATTTTTTAGCGGAATAGATTTTGATAAAAGAAATCGATCCATATGAAAAGATATTTGGTGCAATCATGTGTGATGATTGTTCCGGGTGAAGATTCCATTGGTGGTTTCCTAGTCCACTAAGCTTAGGTGACTAATGGTTTCTTTGAAACTTGTTGAATCAGGGCCAAGGTGGTTGAGACCTGCACATTTTTCTGAGAGGGAGGTTATGATGTTGAAGTCTCCACCTAAGATCCAGGGTTGATCTTCTATGAGGGGGCTTAGGAGGTGCAGGGACTAAAGGAAAGCTAATTTATCTTGGGTGGTTTGGGGTCCATAGACATTTGTAATGTACCCACTTTGGTCGGATCCTATCGGTTGGAATGAGGTAGAATTAGAATGAAAGGTAGTGAAGAAATGAGAGAGGGTGATTTCAAAAGGGTTCCATAGGATGGCTAATCCTCCTGAAGCCCCCTCGTCATCTATCTCTATGGCATGGCAGCCCCACCAACACTTGGAGGAAATTTTTTCCAGGGTTACAAAATTACATTATGTTTCTTAGATCATCATGATTGATGGTTTTTCAATGGAGATTAAGGTATTCAAACTTCTTTGTTTGCTTGGGCCATTGAGGCCTCTTACATTCCAATAGGTTATAATGATTGAGAAGGTTGGGTGTGGGAGGAAAATTTATCCGCCATGTTCTTGATTATTCCATAATTTAGGAGAAGTTCGCCTAATTCTTGTAATAATTGTTTATTTGAGGGTCTTTTTCATTTCTTTTCATATTTTGGTACCTTGATTGGTTCTTTGCTTGTGGAATATTTGATTCCAAGAGAGGAAGAGGAAGAATGCTTACATTTTTTTGATGTTGTCCCTTTCTCCTTGTTTCTTGATTTTAGGAGGGTGCTTTCCAGGATCTTCATTTGTTGTTCTAGAATTGAATGCTCCTCCTTCCTTTCGCATGTAGTCGCTATGTTTTGCAGATCTAGGTCCTCGAGCTCCATGTCTTCCAGATCTTCCAAATCTATTTTTGAGGAGTCGATTGGGGTCATGGTGGCATCCTAGTCCTGAGGTGGAGGGGATAGAAATAAGGGAATGGGGAACTAAGGACTGATAGGGTTCTTATCTTGGTTGGGCGAGGAGCTTGGTTGGATCTCGGACTAGGATTGGGAATGGAAGTGTCTTGCTCAGAAATTTTTGCTAGCGACCCAAAGTTATTACTTGTGTGAGGGCCTTTGGGGTTTGGTTGGGTAGGGATTTTCTTCTGAGCCTTGCATTTAGCTGGAACTTTTTCAAATCCTTCCTCATCCTTTTCGATTTGAGTTTTGGGTTGATCTTGTTTCTTGTTCAAAGGGAAGTCCCTGGAAAGGTGCCCATGAACATGCAATTTTCTACACTTGAAGGGAATGTGCTCATAATCAAGCGTTGGGTTCCAATCATTGTCTTTGTATTTGAGGCAAATTGAGGCTGGTAGAGCTTTTGAAACATTCAAGTAGACACAAATGTGAGCATAGGAAGTTTATCGGCCTTGAAGGGTGGCATCTTCTATCCAAACAAAGGATCCAAGAGTGTTTCCTATGCCTTCTAGGATTTATGGCTTCAAATTCTCATGCGGTAACAAATAGAGCCTAATCCAGACTGGAGCAGATGTGAAATCTTCCTTTTCTAGGCTAAAGTTTTATTTTCATATGTGCATGTAGATTCTGAATGAATTCAAGAAATATGGGCCTCCTTGAAAGTATCTTTCTCAGTCCTCGACTAGATTAAATATTGCAGTAAAGAAACCTTTGGAGCCGAGTTTGAGAGCGATGTCACCTTTTGGCTTCCATCGGGTTTTGATATGTTATAGGAATGCTTTCTCTCATGGCCAGAGGCCCATGGATTTGCAGATCAGGACATGGCCTTGCATGTATTGTGTGTTTTGACCAAGGAAGGGGGACATGATTTCATATTGCGGGATTTCCTCTTATTACAGGTGCAGGTCAATGAGCAATTTTTCTCATCTTTCAGGAGTGATTGGTTCTAGGCGGAGAGAGTCTCTGAGCTAGTCGAAGCCTCCCTTGACAATTCAATTTCCATTGGGATGGGAGAGTTATGAGTCATGTGGATGGAATTTGGTTGGGGAGATGGGAAAATGTTGTCGGCCATCACGTTGCGGAAGGAGGGGGCGTCTCCTCCTTGAGCGAAGTCCGTCATTGCTAGGTCAAAATTGCAGGCAATATAACTGAGAAAAGTTGCAGAACAATTCTTTTACTCATGATTCAAACCATAAATTTTTACCTAAATGTAACATTAATACCACTCTTTATAAGGATTATAAAAATAAAATCTCTACATTCCTCTTATTAAATAAACATAACTACAATGATTTTCAATTAAACTACATTATTACTCAAACATTAACTCATTGATATTTCATTTCATCATTCATAAGATTTTTTTGGTATTATCACTAAAATTGCACAATTCATATCAATATACCTCATCTAGCATAGATTATTTTTCACAAAAACTCAAATAATAAATCCAATGCACAAGAAATTCAAAATCTAGGAAATGATCAAGACAATTCCAAGATAATACATTTCATGTCCACACCAATTCCAAGATTATACATTTCATGTCCACACCTTAAAGCACATTATTGGCATATGCACTAATAAAATAATTTGTTATTCAAAAGTAAGGAGAAAAGTAAATATATTGTAAAGTGAAAGAGAAAAATGGTGGAAAAATGTAAAGAACTAAGAAATTTCAATACAATAGTAGAAAGGAAAACCCTTTATACATAAAAGAATTCCATTGCCCTTTATACATAAAAGAATTTCAGTGCAAAAACTTGTTATAGCAAATAGATATAGCTTAGCAATTTAATACATATGTTAATATCCAAGTGTTGTGCATGGAAGGGTTTAATGACAAAATAAATTAGTAAAAATAACATGTATTGTGTTAAGGTCGTTCCATTTGCAATAACAAAATGACACATTCATAAACCTAGTTAATTTTTTTATTTTTATTTTCGCTGCTGCAAATAATGTCTTTCCTCTAAGATAGCATATGACATTATTCTTCTAAATAGTAATTAGAAAGTCATCATATAGTTATAATTTCTCTAATTGACTAAATAACATTGCAAATTGAATAAGTGAAATATTAAACTTTATTTGTATCAATTTAAAAAAAAAAAAACACATATTTAGAAAACATATTTAAACTAGTAAGATCTAAAAAGATACATTTAACCATAACAAGAGATTTATAGATTTATCCAAAAATATGTATTTTAAACATTTAATCACAAAACGATAATTATATTGGTACCCATGAGGTTCTAAATGATACATTCTTCATCAAATACCTTTTATTTATTTATTTTAAATATTTAATCACAAAAAGATAATTATATTGTTACCCATAAGATGATACATTCTTCATCAAATACCTTTTATTTAGAAGCTTTCAATTAAACTTATAAAATTGCAAAGCTAATGCTATTTAAATTATCTCCCACAATAATGTTGATGTGGATATCAATGCAATGTGTATCTTAATTATTTGAATAAATAACTTATTTAAATTATCTCCCACAATAATGTTGATGTGGATATCAATGCAATGCGCATCTTAATTATTTGAATAAATAACTTGTGGTTTGAATACCCGATAAAGAATATCTCAACATTTAATTTCAAATGTTATCTTAGCATGGTTGTATTTTATTATACTTAGATTGATGGCTATGACATTTATGTGGAAGGAAGACATCCCTTACATAGTACATTGCGCATTGCATGGTTAATTTCAAATGTTTTCTTCGTATGGTAGAATTGTATCGTATTGATAGTGATGAGTAAGGCATTGTTATGGAAGGTAGGAATTCACAAAGAGTAGTCAAATAGTTCATTAAATTTGTGGATTACCTTTTAAGTGGTGCATGTGTGTGAAATTTAATGATACTAAACTACTTAAATAACAACATATCATATCACTAATAACATTTTATTGATATTTTATAAATATAATGTTTTTATTACTTAGCCATTAAGAACTTGACTATTCTTGTTTCAATGTTTTATATTCTAGCTAACACACAATGTAGTAGCATATTGTAAGCATTCCTGGGAAGACTAAAGTTGGGTAATTAAATTTGTTTGTAGATATGTAGAAACAGTTTCAAAATTATTCACCATCCATCAATAAATTCCAACCTTTGACAAACATATTGTCAATATAAAATTGGATAGCAATTTTGCAATAGTTGTTTATATCCAAATTAGATCTACTAAATGAGCACTAGGTACTATCAAAAGTGCATCAACATTTAATCATTTGTTTAATTACTCTTAAACATGTTTCATTGTCTAATATAACCATGCATTTCCTTATGCAAGTGTGCTCAACGACTAAAGAGAAATCCATGTCATTGTGGGATGACATGAATATGCAAAATGATATAGTTTTGATATTGTAAAACTATTTGACCAAAATATTGTACAAAAAAAAAAGATTTACCATTAGATAAGAAACATACAAAAATGTTGACAAAAAAATCCAATGCCTTGGATTTGAAATTTTACTAGATATAAATTTAATTATTCAAGATTCACTAGTAAATATATTATTTGTTTATTTCATTTGTAACTATTAATTTGTTTCTTGATACTAGTATGTTTATGCATCCTTTAATATTGCAATAATAATCACCCTGATGGGGTGCCACCTAGCGAGAAGTGGCGGACAGCTGGATCAGGATAGCCGAGGGAGTTATTAACCCCAGCCACCACCCCTTGCGCATTTACACCCCCATGGCTCACACCATGAGGGAAGTTATGTTAGTGCACCTGGATGGGCTCTTGGGCGAGCGAACCAGCCAGGCAATTTGTACTAGGAGGTTGCAGAGGTCCCATCAGACTTCAATGGTGTTTGCAAAGGTCATTTCGGGCTCTCATGGAGTAAAGAGAAGCCCCTGAACTCATCTCACCTCATTTTCTACCTAGTGTGCTCTCTTTGCAGAGCACTTCAGCCTTCATGATACTTTTGGCACCATTGTTCTCTCCATGCACATCAATGGCGTCCTCCCGGCCTCAATCCGCCCCCTATGAACTAGGAACGTCCACTTTGCCTCGTTCTGCTTTGGATCCTCTGTCTCCCTCCATTGCACCATGTATCTCTCCATAGCCTCCATTCACTCCCTCCACCACCTCCCTGTCCCCCCCACCATGCCACGGGAGCACGGAAAGCCCAAGAGGGGCGCTCATAAAAACAATGCCCTCTCTCGGGCTAACAGACTCACCCCCTCACAAATAGCACTCATTGTTGACTTCGCTCATCCCGGTTGTTCAACCCAGAGCACTCAATTAGCCTTGCTTCAGTCTTTCGAGGTCAGCAAGGTCAAAATGGAGACAACCTCCTCCACGGCGCATTTTCCCCCGTCTTCACCTCCAGCTCTGCTTTATAGTCCAAGAATTGTTAAAGAGGAGGCACCACCCTTGGGCGAGCATATCCCTCTGGCCACCAACCCCTTAGCCCCCCAAGTAGTCAAGTCGGGTGAACCTTACTACGGTGACGGAAGCTGCCAAGTGGAGGAGGAGATTCCTCCAAGTTGGCAGCTAGAGAATATGGCAGGTACAGACAAGGAAAGCATTGCAGGGGGAAACAACGAGACTGGCAATGAGGAAGAAGCTTCGCCTCAGCACTTTTCCAACCATCTCGCAGAAGATCACCTTGAGCTGCTCTTCGAGATTAGGCAGAGGCGGGACGACCAGATGCATTGTCAAGGTGTTACCAGTCAAAGGATGGACACTATGTTTGAGGTGCTCACAGATCCTCCAGCGCAAGCCCAATGCCCGAATTGTAGACAACAGTTCACCCCAGCCTATACCATTCATGGACAACCAAGTCCAGCCATGGACTGAAGCGGCTCACCCCAGGTTACGGCTTTTTGTTTATTTCAGTTACAACATCGGTGGTCTAATTTACCATGACAGCAAGCTAGATGATTCAATAAGTTTTGCTTATTATGTCTGTATAATTTTATCAGTTATGGCAGCTCTGTACATAGCCAGCCTTAGAATAGGAAGGCGGAACTTGGTTTCTGCAAACTCTTGCAATTTTTTTGTATAATTTTTACAGTTCCAGTGAAGTTAGAGCTAAGTAAGCTATGGTAGTGTTGGAACAGCATGGAGGCACCTATTCTAGTTTCCCTCCTGTGGTGGAATAGGTGGCTACTATTCTAGTTTCCCTCCTGTGGTGGAATAGGTGGCTACCAGGTGTCATTGTATAGCAGACAGATGATATAATATAAGGTTTCTCTTTTTATTTACGAAAAAAAAAATATTGCAATAATAATCTTTAAAATTAATGCATACACAAGCTTTTATGTTGTTGTGATTGTCATTACATGTGGATGCAACTTCTTGTATACAACACAATTCAAATTGGATAAAGGGGTATTGATTATCTTATAATATTACCAAAAAAAAAATTACACAAATATTCAAAAAAATAATTCCAGTTCATAGTAAAACAAACATAGTAAATTAAATTGTTCATTGCATACCAAGAAATATATTGATGTATGTTGGCATCTACTACAATGATGAACCTGATCTTCTATTTGAAATTTTACATAAGCGAAAACAAATTTGTATACAATATAGAAATAGTCATATAGGAACACTATATGGAGGAAACAACTAAAAGAGAGTGGGTAGTATGCATTGATTTAAAAAGTGCCACACATTAGACGAAAAAAATAAATGAGCACCAATGAATATAGAAGAGGGTAGGTGGAAAAGCATTCAAGGAAGGTCGTGGAAATGGTCGAACAATTGTTTATTGCATGTTATGGCAATGTGGCATGTTATGTCATTCTAGCAAAAAGAAGGCATGCAAACAAATGTGTATACAATATAGAAATAGTCATATATGAACACTAAATGGAGGCAACAACTAAAAGAGATTGGGTAGTATGCATTGATTTAAAAAGTGTCACATGTTAGATGAAAAAAATAAATGGGCACCAATGAATATAGAAGAGGGTAGGTGGACAATCATTCAAAGAAGGTCGTGCAAATAGTCGAACAATTGTTTATTGCATGTTATGGCAATGTAGCAAGTTACGGCATTCTGGCAAAAAGAAGGCTTGCAAACACACTTACACTGATGTGAAATATGACAACATGAAACAATAATTTCTCTATTACACTATTTTAAATTTTAGAGTATCCAACTTAATAATTTCTTCATTATATTGTTTCACATTTCAAAGAATTTGACTCATTTAAATTTATAAATTTGTTAATTAATTAACTAATTTATTTATAAATTATTTTCAAAAATAATTAAATAATTTAAAATTTATAAATTTGAAAAATAAAAGTTAATTTTAATGAATATTAATTATTATTATTATTATTAATTCATTTAAAATTATAAATTTGTTAATTAATTAACTAAATTATTTATAAGTTATTTTAAAGAGTAATAAAATAATTTAAAATTTTGAAATTTAAAAAATAAAATTTAATTTTAATGAATGTTAATTATCATTATTATAGTAAACCAAAATCTCTTAACCATTCTAACTTCACTTACACCTTTTTCAAAGTAGTGGAAAATATGTGTATGTGTGCTTTTAAAATAGTATTGTAAGGTGGGTGATGATACTCATATAAGAGGGTAGGTCTATCCCCGTTCCTTTCCCTCATGTGTTTGATTGTTGTAAAAGATAAAGAGACTATCACTACCCTTAGAAATAACATTTGGGCACGCAACCCATATGATGTAAATTCTTCGTCATAACTCTAGTGGCATCTAGATGCCACGGTGGCATTTCTTTAAAAGCAAGTGGAAGGATGCTTCAAAGTTACTTATTGCGTGTCAATACAAGTTAGTGGTTATTTTATTACTAGCATAGCCACTCAAAATCATGGCTGATGAATGTCGAAAGGTGATGCCAAAGCTTGCTCCTGCAGTTTAATGGTCGGAACCCTAAATGCTTGATGATCTGCCCCAAGCCCGCAGCAATGGCCTTCCCCCACCATACTATTATAGTCTTCTACCTTCGACAATCCAATATGAAACGCGTGGACAGCCGAAAAATGAAACGTGCGGACAGTGAAAGAAAGCCAGAAAATGAAACGCGCGGAAAGTGGAAAAAAGCCAGCAAATATAAACATGGTAATCCCAAAGATTAATCATTTAAACATGGCAATCATATACTTCTATAGTAATTTCTTAATATGATTAGGTAAATGTTAAAAAGTAAACAGGTTAACGGATGCATTCAAAAATACAAGAAAGTTATGAAGAGTAAATCACATTCATTGATTTGGAAGGACGACTAAGAATATGCCAGCATCTTCAATTTTTAGCCATCAGATTATAATTTTAGATTAAAAGGTAATTAATTGTGCCCATTGTCAATAGGTGTACGCCTTTCGGCGTAAATATACATATAAATAATATAAATCAACGCAAAGTGATTTCTCTAAGCACTAAAGTACTTTTTTGAGTGAAAGTCAAAAATATGTTATAGTTTAAATGTTCTATGAAAAAAAAAATGGGGATATTTTCAGGGGACATTCGTCCGAAATCTGGCGAGAAATTGTTAGATCGATAGATTTGAGTGATTATTTATATATAATCTGAGTGCCCCGGGAGTTTTTCAGCATGTTGAATCCATTTCTTCATTCAAAAATGGATTTTAAACAACAAAAAATAGTGATTTCATGCAAATTTGTATCCCTGGATTTCGACGAAAAAAATCAATTTCACAGAATAGTTAAACAATGCCCAAAAACATAGGTATTATCAACTTTAATAAGCTCTAAGAATTCTCCCAAAAAAAAACATAATACTAAATAAAAAGTGGGTCGAGAGTCTATTCTAGTTTGAAAAAATAACCATTTTTAATGTGTGCAAGTTAATAATATAAAAGGTTCATAATTTAATAGACATTGAGGTATATAAACAAAGAACTAAAGCAACYTTTTCCATATATTTAGAATGAGACAAGCTTAGCTCATAGATCATTTCGGGCATTTAGAATTCAAGTGGATAGGGTTTATAGGGTCTTTACCTCCATTCCTTCATTAACAATAACAATGCCCTCCTTTTTAATGGCATTTTCAGTTTCAGTATCCTCTTCCTCGGAGTTAAGAATAAGATTTATGAAAAGCATCATATTTTCTTTCTATTGTTTAAGATTTTCAAAAATTGGATTGGTTGTGGATTGGATTCTTCCTTCAATATTAGAAGCTACCATCTCTTGTATGTGTCAATAAAGGTCAACAATACTAACATAAGTTTTGGATTCTCTTCCATTGGAGTGTTGAAGGTCAAGGATAACCCAACCCACCTCCTCGTCAACATGGTTTAGAGTACGAGCTTGTTTCTTCTTAATGATAGATTACAAGAGATCTGACTATTCCCTGGTATTCTTAAAGTGAAAAGTTGAAAACCACTAACTATGGCATCTATCTCAATTTTGTTGATTTGGTTCCTTTGATGTCTTCAACTTCTCCTCCTTCCATTATGAGTCTTTGATGGCATCCCTTTTATCTTGCAATCTTCCCCACCTTTTCTCTTATGGAACTTCAAAAACCAAATGGGGTGGATTATAATCCATATTTCCCAAAGCTCTAACCATTCGAAAGAACCAATATCAACTTGGCTTCCTCGTGTGTCCCTTCCTAATTAATTTTCCTTCTCCTTCCAACCACACTAGGGGTGTGTAATGTGGGAACTTGATTCCCCTACTAGGGTCTAACCTCTCAAACTTTCTAGATGTAATGTCCCTAGCCATCCAGGCCAAGCCATGCCACACAAAACTCTCTCTTTTACCACTCTGATACCATTAAATATATTGATATGTTTTGCATATGAACAGAGTTAAGTGGAATAATAACAGCATACAACAATAATAATCCATACATATAACCAATAGAAACTCCATAACAGAACATCATAATTCATAACATAGCATTTGCAAAAACACATAAAGACACTTATCATTATTGAATTAAACACCAATTGTGTGCAAACCCTGCATGTTCCTCCCAGCCATAGACCACACTACTCATAATCTCAGCAGTGGGTCACCCCCGAGTTGGGGCTAAACTCTACTCGGGAAAAGGAATTTCTAAGCCATTCTAAGGTCTGTCAATCAACAACAATTCTCAGCTTCAGGTGTCGACTCTAGCAACCATCCTACAGTCCCTCATCCCCCACATGCATGTCCCACCCTACGAATTGTGCCCCTTCTCTGCTCAACAGTCCCTCGGCTGCCCCACTTCCCTTATGGGGCTTCAACAACATGTCGAACAAGGAGTCTCAGATCCCTATAGCTGCAGCTTGGCCTCTAGCAACCAACCTACAGTCCCACATCCCCCACGTGTATGTCCCACCCCAGGAAGTGTGCCCCTTTTCTACTCAACAATCCCTCAACTGCTCCACTTCCCTTGCGAGGCTTTAACAACAGGTCGGACAGGGAGTCTCAGAGCCCTAGAGTTGCATCTTGGCACCTTGGGAATCAATTCCCAACAGTTCTCTCACCTGTAGAGAACTATCATGGGCCTAACAACCCGCTTATTCGACCACGGTCCTGACAACCCGCTTATTCGACCATGGGCCTGACAACCCACTTATTCAACCACAGGCTTGACAACCCACTTCTTCGACATACAGGCCTCCCACCCGCTTCTTCAACTCCAAACTTACCAAGTACAAGTATAGGTATGATTGGTAGCATCGATGATTGAAAAAATGGTAAGAATGATGGGAAAATTTACTAAATCCCCCAATATATATGCATGTGCCCTTAATGACACATGGCCCTCAAGGAACCCACTTTTCCCCACTTGTAATTTGTTCCCTTCCCATAGGAAGTTAGGATAACATAAAGTTATATCCATACTTTATACTTTAGAAATAATAATATAATATTCTTTTGGGATTAAGCCCTCTAGCTTAGCCCCTTCCTAGACTCTTAGCCCCCCTCTCCCTTCGTAGTGGAGTTTAGCCTCCCATACTCTTTTACATGGTCGGTTTGCAGTAGTGATGTGTTTTCATTAAAATTTGTGTGTGATTACATATTACAATGATGCCTCACTGGCCATTTTAGCATCTGGCTCCACGACCTACTAACCAGATAGGCACTCTAGCCTCAGAATACATATTGACAAAGGAACGTTGGCCCAAAATGTCCTGGCTCACCAGCCTATGTGTTCATTTACATTTATATGTACAATTGGGGTTCGTCCTAGGGGTATTACATTCCCCTACCCCTTATTTATACATTATCCTCAATGCAGTATATGCACATATACAATCAAAACTTCAAAAGTCTTAAAAAAGATGAGGGTATTCTTCCTGCATTGCATCCTGATGCTCCCAAGTTGCATCCTCGGGATCGTACCAGGTCCATTGGACCTTTACTAGCCCTATGGCTCGATTCCAGAGTTGCTTGATCTCCCAGTCCAACATGCAAACCAGTTGCATTGGAAAGTCGACTTCTTGCTCCACCTGGATCACATTTCAATCAATGACGTGATTAACATCATGTGCATACGTTTTAAGCAATGATACATGGAATACATTATGAATACACATTGATGTAGGTAAGGTAAGCATGTATTCTACAAGACCAATCATCTCCAGGATTTCAAACGACCCACAATAACGAGCTGCCAGCTTTGAACAATTTCCCAACTTCGGGGAACTTCTTGTGGATTTTGCTTTCAAGAACATATGGTCACCCTCTTTGAACTCTCTATGAGTTCTACCCTTATCATCATAACTTTTTATGTCTGTCCTAGGCAGCCTTTAAATTTTGTTTTATTCTCACCATCTACTCTTCCATTTCCCTAAGTAATTTTGGTCTAACCACTGCTTTGTTTGTTGGGTTGTTCCAACTCACTGGTGTGTTGCATTTTCTGCCACAAAGTGCCTCAAATGGGCTCATCTTTAGAGATGCTTGATACCCATTGTTATAAGCAAACTCCACTAAATGCAAGTAATCCTCCCATTTGGATGGTTTTTCCATCACATACATCCTTAGCATATATTCTATCACTTGATTCACACTCTTTGTTTTCCCATCTAACTTTGGATGATAGGTTGTGCTAAAGTTCAGATTGGTCCCAAATCCTTTGAATAATCCTTTCCAAAAATTTGATGTAAATTTTGGATCTTTTTCAAACACAATTGTCTTGGGTATACCATGTAGTCGAGCAATTTCTCTCATATAAATGTCAGCAATGTTTGATGCCTTGCGAGTGAGCTTTACTAGAATAAAGTGAGCAACTTTAGTAAGCTTATCCACCACCACCATGATGGAATCATGCTGCTTAGTTCTTTTGGGCAGCTTGGTGATGAAATCCATTGTTACAACTTCCCATTTCCACTCATGAATGGGTAATGGTTGGAGCAGACTAGTTGGGTGTATGTGCTCAGCCTTGGCTTTTTTACATTCCAAACACTTGGCAATAAAATCATCAACCTCCTTCTTCATACCTGGCCAATAATATTGTCTCTTGACAGTTGCAATAGTTTTTTGGTAACATGGGTGTCCACCATAAGGTACATTATGCGTTTCTTTTAAAATAATGTTTTTCGATTCCTAAGAATTTGGCACATAAATTTTGCCCTTGTGCATGAGAATTTCAGCCTTTCCTAGCTTATATTCTTCACTTTTCTGCTGCAAATTACCTTGCTGGAATTTTTCTTTTACCTCCATATATTTTTGATCTGATTTTGCAGCCTCTAAAATTGTGTCCTTCAAATCTGATTGGTACATGCTAATGGTTGTAGCTTCCTTCTCATGCAACCTCCTGCTAAGTGCATCCGCCACCTTGTTCTCTTTACCTTTGATATGCTTAATATCAAAGTCATATTCGCTGAGAAATTCCAACCATCTACTTTGTCTGGAATTTAAAGTTGGTTGTCCAAATAAATATTTCAGACCACTATGGTTTGTCCTTAATTCAAAACTTTTCCCCATGAGGTAGTTCCTCCATATATTCAAGGCATGCACTATGGCTGCCAATTCTAAATCATGAGTAGCATAGTGCCTTTCATGCTCCTTTAAATTCCTTGACTCATAACATACCAGATGCCCATTCTGACTAAGAACTGCACCAATTCCTTCTTTACATGCATCAGTGCATACAATAAAGTCTTCATTTGGATCAACAATATTTAATATTGTAGCACTTATCAGTAAATTCTTCAAGTGTTGGAAACTCCTTTCACAATCTGATGTCCACTCAAACTTCACACCCTTCTTTTGCAAGGAAGTGATTCAGTGTGCAATATTTGAGAATCCTTCAATTAATCTTTTGTAGTAACCTGCAATTCCCATTAATGATCTCACCTCAAAGATATTCCTTGGTGTTGGCCACTCCTCAATGGCCTTTATCTTTTATGGGTCCACTGCTATTCCTTACTCTGAAATGATATGGCCCAAGTAATGAATTTCCTTCTGGTAGAATGAGAACTTTCTCCATTTGGCATACAATTGATCCTCTCTCAATACATGTAATACCATCTTCAAGTGCTTCTCATGCTCTTCCTCAGACTTAGAATATATAATAATGTCATCGAGGAAAAAAATGGCATACTTATCTAAGTAATCCCTAAAAATGCCATTCATTAAACACATGAAGATAGTTGGTGCATTTGATAACTCACATGGCATGATTGTGAACTCATAATGACCATATCTTGTTTTGAAGGCAGTCTTGTTGATTTCTTCGTCTTTAATTCTTACCTGATGATAGCCTGACCTAAGATAAATCTTGGAGAATATGTTGGCATCTTTTAGTTGATCAAATATGTCATTTATCCTTGGCAAAGGATACTTGTTCTTCACGGTTACCTTGTTCAACTGTATGAAGTCAATGCAAAGCCTCAAGGTATCGTCCATCTTTTTCACAAACAACACTAGGGCACCCTAAGCTGATGCACTTGGGTGTATATACCACTTCTTCAAAAGCTCCTCAAGCTGCATTTGCAATTCCTTTAGTTTGTGTGTGCTCATATTGTAAGGAGTCTTGGATATTGGGGTTGTTATGGGCATTAGATTAATGGAGAAATCAATATCTCTCTTGGGTGGAAATCCTGGTATTTCTTTAAATAAATATTCAAAAAAATTTAGGACTGCATAATCTTCAATACTTGGCACATTATCTTTAGATGCCTCTTCCATATGGGTTGCAATTATTTGACACCCTTTCCTGAAACTTTTCTCCAACTGTAAGGATGAAACTTCTCTGATGGTTATTTCCCTGGGAATTCCTTGAATCGTCCTCAAGTTTCCTTGATCATACAAACAAGTAAAGGCCTTATTATAAAAATCTAGGATAGCATGATGCTTGTCCAACCAATCCATACCCATGAGGAAATCATATGATCCCAAAGGTATGATATTCAAATCTGCTCTTGTGCCCAGTCCGTTCATGTCCATTAGACATGCCTTAACCATCTCATTAATTTTCCTTTTAGATCTTGTAGCTAGATACACTAACCAAGGTTTTCCAAGCTTGCTTCTTGGCAATTGAAATCTTTCCACCATCTTAGGATATAGATAACTATGACTAGCTCTTAAATCAATTAAAATAGCAATGGGTTAGTTGTTGATATTACCCTCCACTTCAATCATATGTGACTGAAAATCGGCTTGCTTGTTATCCAGAGCTGCATGGATCCTTGGTACATTTCTACCCATGTCCTTCATTGTTTCAGTTTGTTGTACATTGTAAGCAGTCTTCACTTTTTCACCTTTGTGAGGTAAATCTCTCAACACATAATCTCCTCCACAACCCCATCATTGAATAGGTGGTTGCCTTAGTTTTTGCCCTATTGTCTCTGTCATTATAGGTTCTTTAGAGGCTGGTTGTCCCTGAGAATTATTTCTAAAGAATGGTGGTTTGATCCCCTTCTTCCTCTGGTCCATCTTACTTTTCTTTTTGTCTTCCCACACCCTTTGGAAAGTTGGTCTTCCTCTATGTTGATCATAAAGGCATTTATACCTCCTTATAGGTTTCTCTAGTGTCTTGAGATCATCATATTGTATCTTATCACTGATAAAAGATGGCAGCCCACTCAGGTACCTCTGAATCTTAACTTGTTCATCCTTGATGAAAGAAACACATTTCAACAGCTCTAAAAACCTTCTTTCATACTCATCTATGGTCATACTCCCAAGCTTGAGTTCAAATAAATCTTTCATTTTCTTATCATAGTATCGTTTGGTCAAGTATTTCTTTTGAAAATACCTCTTGAATTCCCTCCAAGTAACCTTCTTCTCGTCAATGTGTTGCACCTGCACAAATTGATCCCACCGGATTGATGCTTTTCCTTTGAGATGATAGATGGAAATTATTCATTCTTCTTGTGAGGAGTAGTTATGTAACTGGAAGTACTTCCTCATGCCCAACAACCAAGTCTTTGCATCCTTGTCCTTCTTGTGTTCACCATCAAATGTAGGAGGCTTGATCTTATTCATCTCTCCCTGTAGCTCATTTATTCCAAGCCTCTTCTTATGCTTCCTAACAGGGGATGGACTTGAACTACTATGTACTCTCCTAGTGTGATGCCTTGGGGAGTGATGGTGATGCCTGCCAACACTTCTTGTTCTTCTCCTCTCATCATGAGATCTGTGACTCCCTGATTTACCTAACTTGGTCTCCTTCTCCATCTTCTTCTCTATTTTGTCCAAGCTCTGCATTAACTTGATGTTGAAGCCTTCTTGTTGCTCCTTGGCTTTCATAAGCCTCTCATTATCATCTTTATAACTTTGGACATCCTTTTGTAGAATTTTTATGGTTTCTAGTAAGTTCATGCTTTCCTCCTTGCCTTCTCCATGTCCATTTGAATTTGTACCTTCATTTCTCAAACTGACATACAACCCCCTGACTTCCTCTTCATGGCTATAAGTCCTCTGTGTATCTTCCATTTTGTTGATCTCTATGTTGATTTTGTTTTGATCAAAATTATGTTAACTCTACAAAATGTGCGGGCAACAAGATTTGTTAGACTAAATAATTTAACAAATTTGTGAAAATTATGCACAAATATGTTCTAATAATGCATCAGAACTCTTTCTTCTGATTTCTTGTGAAATTAACTGCCCAAATCAATTTTCTAGGTGGATATCTAGAGTCTTTTGTCCAAGACCCTTTCATGAACCCGCCATCAACACTTAGCCATTTTTCCATCTACATGGACTCGTGGACTCATAATATTGTAACCTTTTTTTCATATTTTCGTCTGAAAAGCCTTAACACTTAACCATTTTTCCATCTATGTGGACTCATAATATTGTAACCTTCCTTTCATAAGTCCATTCAATAAGTCTCAACACTTAACCATTTTTCCATCTACGCGGACTCATAATCTTGTAACCTTCCTTTCATAAGTTCGTCTGAGAAGTCTCAACACTTGACCATTTTTCCATCTACACGGACTCACAGACTCATAATCTTGTAACCTTCATTTCATAAGTTCATCCGAGAAGTCTCAACACTTAACCATTTTTCCACTTCTTACCACGGTTTTGTGGGACTGACAGTTGGCCTGCCACATGGCTCCCGATCACCCGTCAACTATCATCTCATCCAACATGTACATGCCACTGTGGCAGTACATGTCTTTCTTCTAGCACGTCAGCTGACACATGGCCTCCACATCATGCTGACGTCATCGTATGGAAAAATACCCAATTTTTTTTTATTTGCTTAAGTTCGAAATTTTCCAAAGAGGCTCAATTCTTCACATTACCCATGAAATTTCTCTCAATTCTACTGTCGTAATTTCAACAAATGAATTTCAAACATCCTTTTTCGACATTTCGTCAAACAGTTTGCCTGCATAGTTTGTAAATTTCACTTCGGTGCTTTACTAATTGGCCCATCCATGCTCAATGTTGAAAACTATAGCTCTTATACCACTTTGTAACATCCCCATCTACCTAGGTTGGGCCACACCATGCAAACTCTCTCTTTTACCACTCTGATACCATTAAATATACTGATATGTTCTACATATGAACAGAGTTAAGCGGAATAATAACAGCATAAAACAATGATAATTCATACATATAACCAATAGAATTTCCATAACATAACATCATACTTAGGCTCCACGACCTACTAACCACACAGGCACTCTGGCCTCAGAATACATATACACAAAGTCACACTGGCCCAAAATGTCTTGGCTCATCAGCCTATGTATTCATTTACATTTATATGTATAATTGGGGTTTAGCCTAAGGGAATTACATTAGATGTTAAGTCTCATGATCAACATAGATAAGGGATTTGACTCACTAGACAAAACAATGATGTTAGGTTAGTTTTTGTCTCATGTGATTGCACCTCCTAAATATTGATATGACTATTGTCACCGATCTTTGGTATGACATGGACAAAAAATGCCTTGTGTTAATTCCAAGTTTTAGAATTGTGCATACAAAACAAACTAGATTAGGTGATTGGTTACCCAATCTACTAACACATAACCCTAGTTTATCAATCTTAATATATAATCTTCAAGATTGCAAATGCACACGAGC
>ML785105.1:210776-235334 GCA_009831015.1 Picea engelmannii | reverse complement strand
ATTATTATTATTATTATTATTATTATTATTATCATTATTATTTTAAAAAATATAAAACAAAACATCATGAGAAAATATTGCCCCACTAACTTACCATTTAATTGTCATCAACATTTTTAATCTACAAATTTTAATTTTCCACATATTAATAACCATGCAATATGGCTTTAATTCTTGGTCACTAATGTCTCTATTGATTATTGATGCTCTTCTATATGGTGGGTATGTTTTCGTATTACCTTTTATCTTTTTGGTTAACATGTTTGTCATGCCTCATTTACATTAATTATGTATTTTTATTTTTTTACTAAACAACCACAACTAAAGAATATTGATTATGTCAAATTCTTTAAGGATTGCATCTATCCCCAACTACAAAGTAAGCTCACTTATGTAAAGAAGAGATTCATAAGAGTCAAGCATATCATCGGGGAGAATTAAATGTTATAATCCTCAATCCAAAAAATTGAATCCCAAAAGAACCACATTATATTTATTCAATACTTACTAACATAGTGGATCTTATTTAATAATAAAAAACATAGTGAACCTAGTCCACCTTACATTGAATGGCCTCTACTAGTATTACTCTAGTGGGCGCTTTGGCCCCTAATTACACCCCTAGGGAGGATCTCAACAAGAAACTACTCATGTTCAATTACCTCTTGAAGTAGGGAGACCTCTCAATGAGCTAAGCTCCAAATACAATAAACTCCACACCTCTCACATGGAGGACTCTGTCCTTATTTATAGCTAACAAGAGAACCCTAATCATAGAAACCGCCTGACTACGTAGTGGACCTTCTTTAATGAGGCCACATTACATTTATTCAATACTAACTAGTTGATCCTGGTGGATATTGGTGGCCACCCACCTATTCCATTGGCTCCTCTTGACAGTTTTTAGTTCAACACATTCTTCGGTACTTCTTTGTAATTGTGGATTCTACACTTTCGGGGTTGTCTAAATCCTTGCACATCTTCCAGGTGGAGACTAGTGGCCACCCACCTAATCCAACTGGCTTATTTTGGAAGTTTTCATGTTAGCACATCTTTTTGTACTTCCAGGGTCATTTTGGGGCCCTAAACAGTGTGTGTTTGGCTTGCCACACTCAAACTATAGATAGAGTCAGAGTTTGATGACACAATGTGTATCTCTTGAGAAGACCTTTCCAACGGGCTATCATGTGCCTAAAACGGAGGTCGTATGCAAAAATTACAACCTCGGGAAGTTGAGGTACCAACTTACCCATCAGGGCCCACATAACTTTTGGCGTTTCATCTCCTAGGGTTAGATTTTTGGATGTCTAGGGCTTTGGCATTCATGAGTAATGTTAAAAATTCCTCTAAAGCCTCATTGTAATCATTATACTTAGACATATGCGCATAGTAGCCACATCTCTTCTCGGAGATAGCTACCATCATTCGAGCAATTTCTTTTCAATTATGTAGTTTTACATTTTCAGCCTATTTTATTTATTAAATAGAAGTTATTGTTCACTGGATATCTATTGTTGTTCTTCGTATCTCTGTGTTATTGTATTCAATTTGTTATTCATTTTGTTCCACTCATAAATCTGGATCAGTGGTATCATAGCGGTTTGCTCTTCATTTATTTTTCTTCGTGCATGTCCCCGACAAGATCTGGGTACAAGAAGTTGGGACTTGAACCAATCAAGCCTTTCAAGATCAGTCGTGCCAATCCCGAAAATAACCCATGGGGGATGAAAAGAAATATGATGGAGCAGGATATCCTTTTAAAATGTTGCTCGAGGAAGCCCTTGCGCAACAAAGGAACAAAATGATGGACAACTTTGCACAGATCCTTCGGTGGCTGCCCACAGCAGACGCATCTTCATCAAACGGCCATGCAACCCCCTTCAGGGTACAGGTAAATTTTGATATTCCATTTTTTGAAGGGCTGATAGATGTAGATGTTGTAGATACATGGTTGAATCTACTCGAAGGGTATTTTTCGGTCCACAATTTTTTCGATAGGGAAAATATTACTTTTTCAATCCTCAAGGTCATCCCCCATGTTAAGGACTGGTGGGATACTTACTTTGAGCAAAGGGCCATAGAGGAATATTCAATATTTGCGGTCACGCCAACATGGGATTCCTTCAGGGATGCCATTAAATAACAGTACTACCCTGTTAGAAGCTACGAGGACCAGTACACAGATTGGACCACCCTGCGTCATGAAAGGGACCAGACAGTACTAGATTTCACCAATATTTTCCATACCTTTCCCACCAAATTGGGTATCAAAGACTATGAGCAACATCTGGTGCTCAAATATCATGGTTGTCTGCATAGATACATTCAAACAAAAACATAGTTTCTGGACATTGCATCATTAGGTACAGCTTATAAATATGTTGTCAAGATCGAGCAAAAATTTAAGAAGAAGAGGCGAGAGTTTGGATATGCAAACTCGTCACGGCCACAGCAGTGAAAAGGTGTCCACAACCTACAAAATAAGGGATAGAGAAAATATGGCCACTCGCAGGACAACAAGTCCAAGCTGCAACACAAGAAAGGTAATGAGAATTCGAATAAGCACACGGGAAAATGGTGTGAATACCATAAAATCCCTTGGCACAACACCAAAGAATGTCGCTCCAAGTAGTCATTGGTGGTCGAGCTGAAATCTTTCGAGTCAGAGACATATTCTGACTCATAATCAAATCTAGAAGGAGGGAAGCAGGTTATCGATGTTGAAACCAGTGCCATTGTTGCCACTTCCAAAGTCCAACCAAGTGAACCAAAAGAACCAGAGGAAGGGGAACACCTCTTTCATTCACAGATGTGGGTAAAGGGGGATCTGCTTCATTTCATTGTCGATAGTGGTAGTCAGAAGAACATGATCTCAACAGAGGTCGTCAAGTGGCTAGACCTGCTGATGACACCGCACTCGCAGCCCTACACCATCAACTGGCTTTGCCAAGGAAGAGATCTTCGCATTAGCCAACAATGTTGTCTTCCCTATGGAATCAATCCTTTCAAAGACGAGGTATTGTGTGATATTGCTCCCCTTTCATTTTGTGATGTTATTTTAGGACAACCATATTTGTGGAAGCGTCATGCTTTGTATGAGTCTAGACCCCATAGTGTTATTATTACTTTGGGTAGACAATTGTACAGGATACCAGAGGTAGCGTCGCATATCGCTATTTCTTTAATCTATGTTAAGCAATGCAATAAGTTCATTTCATAGACCGGGAAGTTCGTCTTCTTTCTAATCCGTCCTCATAGTAAGCAGAAGGTCGCCGCCAAATCCGTGGCCTCTACACAGAGCCTCTCTTTGCAGTAGAAGCAAGTGGATGGGATCGTGGAAGAGTATGGAGACATCTTCTCCTCACCCACCGGGGTATCGACGCACTGCCAAGTCAAGCATCCAATTGATCTAACCTTTGGTGTACCTCTTCCTAATGGACCATTCTATCATCGCTCGCTAATGGAAAATGACGAAATCAAGCATCAGATCCAAGAGCTACTTCAAAGGGGGCATATCAAACCCAACTCCTCCCCTTGCGAAATCCCAATTGTACTAGTGCAGAAGAAAGATGAGACTTGGTGACTCTGCATTGATTACAGAGCATTAAACAAAATCACATTCAGGAACCGGTACCCAATTCCCACAATTGATGACTTTCTTAACCAACTCAAGGGGAAAAGTTCTTCAGCAATATTGACCTAAAGTCTGGCTACCACCAGGTTCCCATCGAACCAATTAATGTATGGAAGACAACTTTCAAATCTAAAGAAGGTCTCTTCATATGGTTGGTCATGCCCTTTGGCTTTACAAATGCACCAGCCACTTTCATGAGGTTGATGGATGATGTATTGAGACCCTTCACCAACTCTTTTATGGTGGTATATTTGGATGACATCCTCATCTTCAAAAAAAACTTGGGAGGAGCACATGCAGCATATTCAACAAGTTTTGAGCACTTTGCGGCAGCACAAGCTATATGTGAACTTGGAAAAATGCTCCTTTCGCGTGAACATGGTCCAATACTTGGGCCACATTGTTGATGAGCATGGGGTACATGTTGATCCAGATAAGATCCAAGTCATCCATGACTGGCCTACCCCGACCACACTAACCGAGCTTCGGAGCTTCTTGGGACTTGCCAACTTCTACCGACGGTTCGTGTTGGGATTATCCCATATTGCATGGGCCCTCAGCCAAGTGACCAAGGGCGGTGGCAAGGAAAATTTTGTGTGGGGGAAGGAACAATAACAAGCATTTGATGATCTGAAGCATCGCATGTGCTCAACTCCGATACTCTTCTTACCTGATCTGAGATTGAGATTGATGTATCTGACTATGTTGTAGGCGTAGTTCTCACTCAGCATGGTCATCCTGTAGCATACCATAGTGAGACACTCTTAGATATTATCCAGAAATACCCCACCTATGACAAGGAAATGTATTCCATTGTACAAGTCTATTGTCAATGGAAACATTGCATTATGGGAAAGGAGACAATCATCCACACTGATCACAAGCCTTTGCAGTTCATACAGACACAGGGGAAGTTGCAGAACAATCACCATCAAAAGTAGTCCACCTAACAGCAACAATTCCATCTCAACATCAAGTATAAGACAAGGAGCACAAATTGTGTCGTTGACTACCTCAATCGACCTCCTGTGGATGCACTCACCACCGTGCTCCATTCCTGTGGGCATGAGGCATCTGAGTGGCCCCAACTTTATCAACAAGATCCAGACTTCGCCAACACATATGATCTCTTGGGTACATGTGTGAATGTCATCGATTTTCACATTCACGATGGATTTTTATACCATCTGGGCCATCTATGTTTTCCCACAAGCAAGCGTGCAAACTTGATTTGGGAGGCTCACTATAGTCGGATGGCAGGACATTTTGGCGAGGAGAAAGTTGTGGTCGTTCTACAGAAACATTTTATTGGCCAAAACTTCAACGAGATGTCAGCAAGTATATCAGATCTTGCACTACATGTGTCATTGCCAAGCCAACCATCAAGAAGCAAGGCTTATACACCCCTTTTCCTACACCCGAGAGGCCTTGGGAATCCATCTCGATGGATTACATGTTTGTCCTTCCATCCACCAAGCAAGGAAATGATTGTGTATTTATGGTAGTTGATCGGTTTTCGAATATGTCCATTCTCCCAGCCTGCAAGAAGAGCATCATAGCAACAGATACTGCCAAGCTCTTCTTCGAATGAGTGTGGGTCCATTTTGGGATACCACAGACCATCATCTCCAATCGGGACAGTGGGTTACTCAACACATCTTGGTCGAGTCTCTGGTCACTGTTGAACACCAAGCTCACTAAATCCACCTCTTTCCACCCCCAAACCGATGGCCAGACAAAGGTCATCAATCGGATGATTTTGTACATCTTGTGCATGTACAACTATAAGAATTCACGTACATGGGATGAGAGTCTTCCCTATGTTCAACACAACTACAACAAGGCTCTCCATAGCTCCACCGACCATAGCCCATTTCAGGTGGGGTTGGGATTCCAACCCTTGGGTCCCATTGATGTTGCACTACTTCTTGCAACCACACAGGCAGAATCTTCCCATGTTTAGTTTGAGGCTGAGAAAGCCACCAGGTTCATTGAGCGAATTCAACACATCCGCCAACAAGTCCATGAGATTTTGCAGAAAGCCAATGCTAAGTGCAAGCAGCGTCATGATCAACATCGGGTACCACACCAGTTTCAGGTGGGAGACAAGGTCTAGTTACATTTGCAGAAAGACCACCTTATAGGGCCCCATTGGAAGCTCTGCCCACTTTGCTATGGGCCTTACACTATCACCAAGGTTGTGGGTACCAATGTTTTTGAGCTCAACACTCCACCCTTCCTTAACTTGCACCTAGTGTTCAATGTGGACCTCCTTCGGCGATAGTTTCCACCATTATTTGACACCACAGAGATCGCAGAACAGTTAACACCAATAGAGTTCAACCCTGATAGCATGAAACATGCATCCACTGATCAGATACTGAGCACACAGGTCAAGAGCACTCGCCAGCAGAGGATCCAACTTTATCGGTTTGTCAAGGCAGGGCAGATCCTACACCAAGGCAAGTGACTCACCAAGGGCCAAATTCAGCAAAAGTTTCCTCACTTGATGGGGGAACTCAACGCAATGGAGACCATTGCTTCCTAAAGGGGGAGGACTAATCCAAGTGGATATTGGTGGCCACCCACCTATTCCAACTGGCTCCTCTTGACAATATTTAGTTCAACATGTTCTTTTGTACTTTTTTGTAATTGTGAGTTCTACACTTTCGGGGTTGTTTGAAGCCCTACACATCTTCCAGGTGGAGACTAGTGGCTGCCCACATAATCCAACTGGATTATTTTGGAATTTTTCATGTCATCACATCTTTCTATACTTTCAGGGTCGTTTTGGGGCCCTAAATAGTGTTTTTTTGGCTTTCCACAGACAAACTGTAGATGAATTCAGAGTTTGATGGCATAATGTGTAGTTCTCAAGAAGACTTTTCCAACGAGCTATCACGCGCCTAAAACGGAGGTCGTATGCAAAAGTTACGACCCCGAAAAGTTGAGGTACCAACTTACTCATCGAGGCCCACATAAATTTTGGCGTTTCATTTCCTAGGGTTAGGTTTTTGGATGTCTAGGGTTTTGGCACTCATGAGTAATGTTAAAAAGGCCTATGGAGCCTCATTGTAATCATTCTGCTCAAACGGATGCGCGTAGCAGTCACATCTCTTCTCAGAGATAGCTACCACCATTCGAGCAAGTTGTTTCCAGTTATGCAGTTTTACAGTTTCAACCTATTTTATTTATTTAATAGAAGTTATTGTTCACTGAACTTTTGTTGTTGTTCTTCATATCTTTGTGTTATTATATTAAGTTTGTTATTCATTTTGTTCCACTCATAAATCCGGATCACTAGCATAGTGAACCTTATTTAATAACAACAAACATAGTAGACTTGGTCCACCTTACATTGAATTGTCTCTATTATTATTACTTTAATGAATCTTTCGACCCCACTATACCTTTAAAAAATATTCCAACATTAAACATTGATGAGAAATAACACCCTTCCCAACTTTACCAACTAGAAAAATCTTTATTAATATTTTACTGGAATTTAAAAAAAAACATACACTATATCTAATATATAATGATATGAAAATTAACATTTCAAATGTTCCTCTATTGTGTTAGGTGAAACCACATGGTTAACCTTTAACCTAAGTATTTACCTCAAATGTTCAATTAAGCCTTTCAATGTTTTATTGGTCGAAACAAAGTATTCACCAATTTTATTAGTTAACAACTAATAAAAAAAATGAAGATTGTTTTATTTATTTATTAAATTAGAAGTTCGTAAAAAGATATATGAAAATTTGACTTATTTTACCGATCAATCAAACAAACCTCCCAACGTTCCATTAAACTTAAAAATTTAATATTATTTTTTAATAAATTAATTCAACAACCTTAATTTCAAATTAAACCTTCCATTAGACTTAAAAGGTTAATATTAATTTTTAATAAATCGATTGAAAAACCTTAATTTCAAATTACACTTCCCTTTAAACCTAACAAAAGTCAATATTTTTATTTTTAATAAATTAATTATTCAACCTTAACACTTATTTTATTTTTTTTAAACTATGGACCAATATGTATACGTCCTTTAGGCATAATAATGTAAGGGAGGTTAGAATATTCACATACAAGAGGGTAGGTATGTCCCCATCCCTCACCCTCTTGCGGTTTGATTATTGGAAAAGATAAAGACACTCTTACTACCACGAGAGACAACAAGTATCCCACGCATTTTTCAAGTGAAATGATGTCAATATATAGTTGTAAATGTCTAGTAAAATTCTAATTATAAATGTAAATACTTAATTAGATTAATTAATTGATATTAATATAAAATTTAAGGACGACAAGAGTGGGTGGGAGTTTTTAATGATTCCAGGGAACAAATTGGTTCACTAAGCTTAGGGTTTGGGTTGGGGTCTAACAATCTAACCGAGGCCTATTCCTTATGGTGCAAATTAAATATTGCCAAATCCCAGGGAATCAAGGCTTTGATGGTCTTCAATGACTCTATCATCATCATTTACACTATTAAATTCAACTTGAATCTTGGAGGGCATCAATTACAAAGTCTGGTGGCTCAAATTAAACAACTCGCCTCTCAATTTGATCATATTTCCATTTTCCACATCTGGAGATTGTTCAATGGGGAAGTTGATGCTTGGGCCAAGCTTGCAACCTCTTTGAAATTGGGGCAAATGGTTCAAAATGTGGAGTATCATACTATCCCTCTCCCTTAGTTTGATAATGGCGGGTCATATCACAAATTTTGAATCGTCGACATGTGCATTTGAAGGACATTTAGCATGGGTGCTCATATGGGTGTGCTTGCTTATAAGGTGGTGGAGGGATGACAAACGCATGTGAACAAGCCTGCATTTTATTATAGTGATCAGAAACGAGGATGATATACCAAAGGTGGTAGAATGGGGGGGGCGCATATGGGATTCATTATGTTGGGATTTAGAGACTGCTATGCATCTTAGAGGTCTGGCCAAGGGTGAATTCAGAGGGAGGCATTGCTTTAGTTGGCAAGTGGTGGAGGGCTCTTCCTGAATTCGTTGTGGAGGTGGTGGATCTCTTGTGATATTTCTTACACGTTGTAATGGTCACAAAGAGCAGCGAGAATGATGCTCTTTACTGACATTTCTTAGTAGCAACTTTGCTCAAGTGTCGTGAGGGAGTTTGGTTTGTATGGAGTCTTTCACCAAGCAAGGATTTTGCTCTGTCACCAGTGTTGGAGTTGGAATTAACTATTGAAGCAGGGTTTGCAAAGGGTTCCTTGTGTGTTTTTTGATATTGTAGTCTATGGTTCCACTTGGATCTTAGAAGATGATCAAACTTTAGGATCTAAATGAGTCTTTGGTGGATCTGTCTCAACCATTTCCTCTTCAGCTTCCTCTAGATCTTCAATAACTTCAAATCTGTTGTTGGAGGGGATGGACAGGCCACACTAGGGTAATTTTATGGTTTGTAGCCCCTTGGACTGTTGCTTCTTATTCCTTCTAGATACTTGTTTAAAAGGTTCCTACGCTTTTCTATTCAAATAATTTAGAGATTACTTTGGAGGGGACTAAATTTCTTAGATTGTTGGGAAATTCTTTGCAAAGTGGCCATACTCGTAGCAGGAATTTCATTTGAAGGGGATCTGCTCATAGTTGAGGGCTTAAAGGTTACTCCAACCCTCCATATTCAGTTGTACTACCTCTGAAAATCCCTTCTCCGCCTTTATTTCCATGCAAATTCTAGTGCAAGAGTAGATATTTCCTTTTGGATCAGTTCGGTCAATATAATGGCCCAACTTATTTATATTGTCTTTAAGAGTGGATTCATCCTAGAATATGATGGGGTCATGCAGCGTCCTAACCCATCTAGGGGCAATCGATATTTCAATGTCAGGATCAAAGTAAAGGGTCTAATGGGAGAGGAATATTCCCATGGAATCCATGAAGTAGAGACCTGATTTGAAGATCATATCTCTCTCCTCCTTGCTACTAAAAAAAATTAGAAATAAATCTCTGCCACACTAGAAACTAGATATTTTACATTCAAAATTTCAATGCTCTGTAATCCATGCCTAAACTACTCGAGAATTTGGAAAAGGCCTCTGAATTTTCCAATTAAACCTTTCTCATGCAAAATAATGACTTTCCTTTTTAGTTCTGAAGACAAAATGTCTAGCTTGGGGATGGATTTTTCCTTTTTGGAAAACATGTGCTTCAATGAACACTTCTCACCAATTGGTTTCAAGAATCGAATGAGAGAAATGAAGGCCTCCTCCTTAGGAATTGAAGTTGTGTCCATACTAAGGATATCAATGGAGTCTTTGACCTCAACTTCTTCAATGTGTTTCATAAAAACACCAAGGCAAGTAGTCTAGCTCAACCAAGGAAGATTCGTGTATAGCAGCGGTGATTACAAACTACAACTCTATCAGCGTTGGTAGTGTTGTTTGTAGGCTACGACTAAGGTAAACCCTATTTGTTGCAGGATGTGATGCTCCAACTCCACATACTAGCAATTTGGTTCTGACTGATTTTAAAAAAAAAAACTTTAAAAATCAAACAACATAACATAAATAACTAAAGCTTTTCTCTAGGATAAATTTTATGTTTCTCCTCAATTTTCTAGAAACATTCATATTACTTATTTTTATATTAAATTTTTGTAAGCTAAGGATAAAATCTAACATTAAGCATCATATAAATGAGATAGCTAAAATCATTGAAAAATACAAATCAAGATATTGAAACTTGGGATTTAATCCCAAGTCTTTCTATTAAAAAAATTTCTAATTTAATTGTTTTAAATTAATTGTTAACCAAAACATTTCAAGTTAACCCTCAATCAATTATAAAAGCATACAGTGCATCAATTGGTTCATAAAGTTGAACCCAAAACCATGAACCAAAAGTAGAATAAACATGATGTAACACCCTGTTTCCCCCAATTTGTAATTAATCATAAAATAGGAATTACCATGCTAATGCATGAGGACAATGTAAATGTATTATTGTTTGAGATGCCAATGACTGACTGTGGGGGTGAAGCCTTGAAAGTACTAGCCATGATATCACTAGAGGAAGAATTTGAAAACTATAAGAGAGGGTTCATTATGACAAATAACCCCAAATTTCCCTTGATGAGGATGACAACCTCCTTCGGATCCCAAGGAAAGATATCAGTTGATGAAGAAAGGATTAGTGGTTGAACAATCAACCACGCCCATAAATGGAAACATGGGTTGTCAGCCTGAAGTACCCCAGTGACCTGTAGACCTGAGCTTCCTTCTAACAGAAGGAACAAGATAGGTCGGCAAAAAACCTTCTAGGGTAAGAGGGATACACACGGGAGAGGAGACACCAGACAAAAAAAAAAAAAGAGCGTAATCTCGCAAGGGATATGCGCAGAGCTCTCCAGCGAGTCATGAATGGAAGGTCGCGAGCTTGATGCCGAGGAGCATCTAAGAAACCTCACCGAGGCCATAACCGAGAGAGAAAGATCTGAGTTACAGAGAACAGGACCCAAACAGAAGCGGAAACGGAGGACAAACCCTCGAGAAGTGTGAGAATTCCCTGGTGATATCATGGCTTGGCACGGTGGTGGCCAGAGTGCTAAGAATAAATGCCTCTGGGCCTATGGTCAGGTGGAAGGATGAACACCCACAGTCGATTGGTTGGAAGCAACCTGTAATAGATAAGCGATTTCCTACCCTGTGTAATTTAGCCGTAACTATGTATGAATTGGTTATACTGCGTATGCCTTCAGGAATGTGAATGAATGCTTAATGGATATACTATATCCCTTCTATTTCTGTGTGATTGTATAATTAGGCAAGTATGGAATTATATGGTTCAGACATGACTTGTTCTCGTAAACTCTTGAGTTTTGTAGTGTCTTAAGCTAGAGCCACAAATTTTGAGCTCATTGACCTTAGGCGTAGTTGCATGTACGATGGTTTACTCACCTAGTCATTTTGAGTCCCTTGGAGGATGGAGTTTGTTAAGCTCATGAGAGGTAGTGCAGATATGCACAGGCTCTCTGGGATCAAATAGAACCCCAGAACCCCTTGATGAAGGAGGGCAATAGTTGCGTTGAAGACTCTTCTAAGAGTCAAGTCCAGGAGAAAGAGTGCAAAGCTCCCAAGTCCTCCATAGATGATGAAGCTCAAGAAGGATAGCGAGTTTCAAATACCGAAAGAGAGTACCCTTTAGTTTGCTAGATAAATGGATGAGATCCTTTCAGAGGATCTGAGGTCAGTCCCGACCGTTAGATTGGAGGAAGGAACAAAGACTTTAATACCTCGACCCTTTCAGCCTTCGCAAGTAGCGATGGGATCCAGGACTGTAGATCCAAGGATCTGTCAAAGCTCTATTGACCATCGATCTTAACCCTTGCATAGGCAAGAGACTGGACTCGACAAAGTCCTGAAAGTTCTGAAGTATTCGGAACCGTCCATCGGCATAGGACACGTGGATGTCAATCGGCGTTTCGACACCCAGGAAACTAGAGGGCAAGACCCCTCGTCTTAGCAAGTCAGGAAATCCTGGTATACGAAACACCGATGCGCTCTGTGGATGAGTTGGTTTAGCGTGAATAAGTTTCGGCGTTTCGGCATCCGAAAAACTAGAGGGCAAGACCCCTCGCCTTCGCAAGTCACGAAATCCAGGTATACGAAACCCCGATGCGCTCTGTGGATGAGCCGGTTTAGAGTGAATAAGTTTCGGCGTTTCGGCATCCGGGAAACCAGAGGACAAGACTCCTCATCTTCGCAAGTCGTGAAATCCCGGTATACGAAACCTCGACGCGTGATTAAGACTAAGTGTCTTTCAACACCCTTAATCTCAGGAGGGATAGTGACCGTCAGATCCAGATCAACGAGGGTCGTTGATCTCATACACGAAATCCCATATCAGAATTCGAGGATTGGAGTGACAACAGATTTGGAGTCGTTGCATCGTGAACTCCTGGTTCATGAAACTCCAAAAAGATCTGGACCGTTGGATCCAAAATCATTGAGGATCGTTGGATCTAGTACAAGAACTCGCGTATCGGAGTTCGAGGAATGGAGTGACCAGTGGTTTGGGTCGCTGCATTTCAAACTCCCCGTTACCGAAATCCCGATACGTCCAGGACCATTAGATCAGGTGGGGATTCACAGCCGTCGATCTCATCAAAGGTAAGATTTTGGGTTTCGGGGTTTGAAGAGTCGAAAGACTTGACTCTCTTGCATCGCTGAGTCGCGAAATGCGAAAGGCGCCTCTTGGTTTGGCATGTGGTCATAACCAACGATCACATGGAGGTGGATAAGGGAAGAGCTAGCCTACGCTAGGCCCTCGTAGGAATTCGAGGATTCTATTCTATTCGAGGAATTCGAGGATTCTATCCGTAGGCTGTGGTCAAAAGATTGTTGACAGGACTGTGAAAACCCCGCTAAAGCACTGTTGATGAGGTAGAGATCAGAAAAAGAGTGCTAGCAGCCAAGAACCGGTATAAAGACATTCGTGCCTATGTGGCACAAGGTATGAAGGGATTTGGTAAGAACCCCTTCTGAAATATTTTATTATCTTAGTGTTATGCATGAACTTTGAAAGGCAGTTGTATGCCTTGGATACCCAAGTAAGGTATGATTCAGGAAGGAGAACCTGAATAATGGAGGTACGAACCTCTGGTAGTAAACATTGTTTGTAACCATTGGGAGAATTCATGAACCGATATGTCATGAATGCATTGACCAATCAAGGAATGCGTAAAGGCATTCATGTGAAAATTTTGAGTTCATGTGTATTGATTTGGAATCGTGATCGTCCTATAGCAAGCAGTATGGTCCTGTTGTAAGAATGAAAGAAAACAAATAAACCATATGAGGAAAAGGTTGGTTAAATTCCAACACCCCATGGCCAATAACCTGTCATAAAGTGTGACAAAATTGAAATCAATGCAAGAGTGAATTTGGGTATGAATGTGGCCATGGATATTGGCACATTTGTTAAAACCCTTTGAAATGTTGAATTACGTTTTGAAAAGCTTGGTATGTTGAGATGAGACTAACAGTTTGTTTGGATGTGGAAAGAATGAATTACAGGAAGCAAAGGGTCATGGATATGGTAGTGAGGTAAGCCCATAAGAAAGACCGATTGCCTGCTGAGCCAAACTGCAAGGAATGGTATTTCCTTTTTGAGAAAGTAATTTAATTGTTAAGTATGCACAATTCTGAAATTGTTGTGACAATGTTGTAAAGGTGCAATAAAATGTATATGCATGGAAAAGCTAACAAGTTGTTTGGTCGATTGAAGTTGAAAGTGCAAGAAGTAAAGGGGTCTTGGATATGGCAGCATTGTAAGCCCATAAGGAAGGCCAATTGCCTATTGAGCCAAACCGTTATGGGAAGGAAAGTCCCATAATTATGAATCTGGTTCCTGTGCGGAACAAATATGAAAACAAATCATGAGATTGGAAAATCTATGGGTGACAGATTTGCAATAAAAATTCTGAAAGTTAGAATTTATAATGATGTCTCATGAATTTTGTATACCTGTGATACAGGTGAGAAGAAAAGACATGTCCAGAAAGGACATATGAGGGATGTCAAAGCTGAATATGATGAACATGGCTACTACTAAGCCATGAAAACCCCGTGATAAGCCATGATCGCCTAAAAATTATTGTGTTGAGGTAACACAAGCCGGAGGTACGCCTCGGCAGAGAAATTCTGAGGGACTTCTCGACTGTAAGACTCGATAGAGTCTCTAAAATTTTCCTGTGCGAGAAAACCTTGGCAGTGCAAGATGGATTGCCTGAGGAACTGTATAACAGTCAAGGGGATGCTTGAGCCTGGGCCTAGAGGGTGACTGACCGCAAGGAAGAGGAGACCTTAATAATTCTGGTAAACTATTGGGATCATGCACACAATGGGTAGTTTCCCGTGCGGAAAAACCTTGGAAAGGAAGATGAAATGATGATAGCTCTTGTGAACTATTGAATTGGAATCATGCACCCAATGGGTACGTCAAGGAAAGCGATGAGCATGGATAACAAAACTACCATGTGGATACAGATCCACAAACTCCACAGATAAGTATTGTGCTAAGAAGTGTGAGAATTTCCTTTTGAATTTTGAACAACAGTAAGATGTTTTCGCACAAAATTGTGATTAATGTGCTTGTTGTCCAAGAATTATTGAAGGCAGATGACGAAGACTAAGATCCTGAAAGAGGACCTGACCAAGGACGAAGGTCAAGACTTCTGAAGTGGATGAATGAGAAAGGCATGACAAGTGTTTTTGAGAAAGAACACCGAGGACGGTGTTCCTTTAAGGGGGAGGGAATTGTAACACCATGTTTCCCCTAATTTGTAATTAATCATAAAATAGGAATTACCATGCTAATGCATGAGGACAATGAAAATGTATTATTGTTTGAGTTGCCAATGACTGACTGTGGGGGTGAAGCCTTGAAAGTATTGGCCATGGTATCATTAGAGGAAGAATTCGAAAACTATAAGAGAGGGTTCATTATGACAAATAACCCCAAATTTCCCTTGATGAGGATGACAACCTCCTTCGGATCCCAAGGAAAGATATCAGTTGATGAAGAAAGGACTGGTGGTTGAACAATCAACCACCCCCATAAATGGAAACATGGGATGTCAGCCCGAAGTACCGTAGTGACCTGCAGACCTGAGCTTCCTTTTGACAGAAGGAATAGGATAGTTCGGCAAAAAACCTTCCAGAGTAAGAGGGACACACACGGGAGAGGAGACACCAAACAAAAAAAAAAAAAAGCGTAAGCTCGCAAGGGAGATGCGCGGAGCTCTCTAGCGAGTCACGAATGGAAGGCCGTGAGCTTGATGCTGAGGAGCATCTGAGAAACCTCGCCGAGGCCATAACTGGGAGAGAAAGCTCTGAGTTACAGAGAACATGACCCAAATAAAAGCGAAAACGAAGGAAGAACCCTCAAGAAGTGTGAGAATTCCCTGGTGATATCATGGCTTGGCACGGGGGTGGCCATAGTGCTAAGAATGAATGCCCTTGGGCCTATAGTCGGGTGGAAGGACGAGCACCCATAGTTAGTTGGTTGGCAGCAACCTGTAATAGATAAGCGATTTCCTACCCTGTGTAATTTAGCCGTAACTGTGTATGAATTGGTTATACTGCGTATGCCTTCAGGAATGTGAATGAATGCTTAATGGATATATTGTATCCCTTCTATTTTTGCATGATTGTATAATTAGGCAAGTAAGGAATTATATGGTTTAGACATGACTTGTTCTCATAAACTCTTGAGTTTTGTAGTGTCTTAAGCTAGAGCCACGAACTGTGAGCTTGTTGACCTTAAGCATAGTTGCATGTATGATGGTTTACTCACCTAGTTGTTTTGATTCCCTTGGAGGACAGAGTTTGTTAATCTCATGAGAGGTAGTGCAGATATGCACAAGCTCTCTGCGGTCAAATAGAACCCCAGAACCCCTTGATGAAGGAGTGCAATAGTTGTGTTGAAGACTCTTATAAGATTCAAGTCCAGGAGAAAGAGCGCAAATCTCCCAAGTCCTTCATAGTTGACGAAGCTCAGGAAGGATAGCAAGTTTCAAATACCGAAAGAGAGTACCCTTTAGTTTGCTAGATGAACAGACGAGATCCTTTCGGAGGATCTGAGGTCTATCCCAACCGTTAGATTAGAGGAAGGAATGAAGGCATTAATACCTTGACCCCTTCAGCCTTCACAAGTAGCGATGGGATCCAAGACCGTAGATCCAAGGATCTATCATAGCTCTATTGACCGTCGATCTTAACCCTTGCATAGGCAGGAGAGTGGACTCGACAAAGTTTTGAAAGTCCCGAAGTATTCGGAACCGTCCATCAGCACAAGACACGTGGATGTCGGTCGGCGTTTCGACACCCAAGAAACTAGAGGGAAAGACCCCTTGTCTTCGTAAGTCGCGAAATCCCAGTATACGAAACCCCGATGTGCTATGTGGATGAGTTAGTTTAGCATGAATAAGTTTCGGCGTTTCGGCACCTAGGAAACTAGAGGGCAAGACCCCTCGCCTTCGCAAGTCATGAAATCCAGGCATACAAAACCCCGATGCGCTCTATGGATGAGCCGGTTTAGAGTGAATAAATTTCGGCATTTCGGCGTCCGGGAAACCAGAGGACAAGACTCCTCATCTTCGCAAGTCATGAAATCCCGGTATACGAAACCCCGACGCGCGATTAAGACTGAGTGTCTTTCAACACCCTTAAGCTCGGGAGGGATAGTGACCGTCAGATCCATATCAGCGAGGGTCGTTGATCTCATACACGAAATCCCATATCGAAATTCGGGGATTGGAGTGACAAGAGATTTGGAGTCGCTGCATCGTGAACTCTCGGTTCACGAAACTCTGAAAAGATCTGGACCATTGGATCCAAATCATTAAGGATCGTTGGATCTCGTACAAGAACTCGCGTATCGGAGTTCAGGGAATGGAGTGACCAGTGGTTTGGGTTGCTGCATTTCGAACTCCTGGTTACCGAAATCCCGATACGGCCAGGACCGTCGGATCAGGGGGGGATTCGCAGTCGTCGATCTCATCGAAGGTAAGATTTCGGGTTTCAAGGTTTGAAGAGTCGAAAGACTTGACTCTCTTGCATTGCTGAGTCGCGAAATGCGAAAAGCGCCTCTTGGCTTGGCCTGTGGTCATAACCAATGATCACATGGAGGTGGATAAGGGAAGAGCTAGCCTGCGCTAGGCCCCCGTAGGAATTCGGGGATTCTATCCTTTGAGGAAGAGCGAAAAAAATATTTTTTCTGTAGTGGGTATGTGACACATGAAGCCAAACTACTAAATAAATGAATAAACACTTAAAATTATATTAAGTAAACAACTTTCTTTTGTGTTTTATTATAAGATTAAAATAACAAACAAAACAATAACAAAATCAACAATAAATAAAAATTAGAAACTTACTTTATAAAACTTGTGAATCACACTATTGAACATCTATCAAATATAAATATTTAAGAGGAAAATAATCCAAATTTTGGAAGGAAAACCCATAAAAATAAAATGAGAGCAGCTCAATATCTTATTATTTAGAATCAAAGCATTTGAATGATAWAATAGTTAAGTATGCATTTATCTAATCTAACCAATATTTTTTTTTTAGTTCATGGAGTCGACACAATCAACTTTGATCATTCCCTTTATAATTCATGGAGTTGACACAATCAACTTTGATCATTGGCCTTTAGTCAACTAATGAACTTGATAATGTCAAAATTTATCAAAAGATCAAAAAATTACAAGATATTGTTAGACAATCGTGGCATTCATTACAAAAATGAGGTTATGTTCACACATAACATTTGCATCATTAAAACCCTACATATTGTAGAATTAAATGAAATTTGATATTGTCATACCTGCCAAATGAGATCGTTGAATTAATTATGAACATTGTAACATGGCTTAATTTCTCCATAGACATGTAGAAAAGTTAGGGCCAAATGCAAGTTTTAGGTGAGTTTGACACAATAATATAATAATATTTTAAGTCGATGTGTTCTTAAAAAAAAAATTGTAATTTCATTTCATATAAAATTATATATGTCATATGCTTTGAATCACACTATCAAACATCTATCAAATATAAATATTTAAAAGGAAAATAATCCAAATTTTGGGAGGAAAACCCATAAACATAAAATGAGAGCAGCTCAATGTCTTATTAGTCCCTGCCGAAGGCGTAGAGGGACTATAGCGATCGATAATTCGTTGACTTTATATTAGTTTGTGGTTTGACTACAAATTTTTGCATACTTTCTAATGTTCGAACTACATAAGTAAAAGCATTATTTTTTTTATAATAAAAAAACCCATATATGTCATGATCTGATTGGATGATAGATTTGAGGTCTTATTGCCAGCTTTGCTATTCCCAATGAATTATATGTTGCCATATCCAAAGTTTTATCATGTATGGTGCTTTTTTTAATTTGTACTATTCGTATTGAAATGTTTAGATATCCAAAGTTTGTACTAATAGATTTGAGGTCTTATTGCACATGGATACTCAGTTTTCATATTACTTTTCCATATCCAAAGTTTTATCATGCACAGTACTTTTTTTTAATTTGTATTATTCGTGTTGAAATGTTTAGATATCCAAAGTTTGTACTAATAGATTTGAGGTCTTATTGCACATGGATAGTCAGTTTTCATATTACTTTGTCATCTCAGTCAATTTGTTTTTTAGCATAGTCCCCATTGTTCGAACTATTGTTGTTGTTATCATTATTATTATTATTATTATTGTTTTTATTACTATTATTATGTTTGATTTTTCTTTATTGTTGTGTACTTTGAGAGTCTTTGTCATTGTTGCGTACGTAAACAGGCCTGCCACACTGCATTCTTTCTTAAATGTTTATTGTACAGATGTGTTATAATACAGTTTCGTTCCATTTTTTTGATAGTGTTGTTTGCAGTGAAATTGTGCAATATTGTTCTTCACCGGCATCACTGGTTCAGTGGTTGATGCTTGTTCGTTGGTTCGTTCCATGTTTATTGTTCTTGTTTGATTCAACTTTGCAAAGTTAAGGTCCTGCAGTTGCAGTTGGACCTCTTCATAGTTGTTCACTGGTTTGTTGTTCTTTAACTTTGCAAGTTGTTGGACTTGTTGTTGCGGTTTGCAAGTTTTGGGGCTGCGCTTCTGTCATCCCTTGTTGACGGGGAAGTTTCTATGCCATCGTTTCGTTGCTATTCCTTTTTTTCTGCTTTTTGTTTTGCGCCTTGCAAGCAAGAATTTTCAATGGTAGGAGTCCCTGCCTCGAAATTCTATTGCAAAACATCTTTCTGTGTGGATGTTGCGACCGGAATCTTTTCCTTGTTCTTGAACGTAAAGTCATATATTTTTTTCTTTATTCCTTGTAGGTTTGAGAAAAAAAAATTTAGCCCAAAACACCATTCAAATTCGAACATGGTTTACATTTGGACCACAAATAATCTATTAAGATACATTAATATGGATGCATTTTAAATAAACATAAACAAAATCCCTTTAAACTTGAACCTGACTTTCTCAGGCTCCTGGATTGCCCGCGGGTTGATCGGTTAGCGGACTGCAAATCCTCATTTCCATCTATATCTTCACATCAGGAACCCGACCAACAACTGTCCATTTCAACACTTGGCCAAATATCTCACCACGGCGTCCCAACTTAGCGCTATCACATTCTTATCCCGCGTGTTCCATTATATACATCTTGCGCCCAACACTTTTGTCATATACATTTTGCACCCAATAATTCTGTGATAAAAGATAAAGTATAGAAGATAGAAAAGAAGGGTTAATATATTCACATCTGTGATAGATATCCCATTTGCTCGCAAGATCTTTTCTACATGTTTCTGGAGAAGTTATATACTTATTGCATATACTTGGAAAGAAGTGTGAAGGTGGTGGGCACATAAATACCCATGGAAAGCAGTCGGACAGGCTTCAAAATAAGGTGGCAAGGGTTCCTGAGGAGACGTAAGGCCCTGACTGTCAAATTGTATATATCGGAACATTTCAGTGCAAAATGTGTAACACGAAGAGGGTGTTCCTGCCATCCTCAATTCAAATTCATTCTACGTTCACTAGTGACAACTCAGTGCACAACTTTGCTTAATTGCATTAACAAGCAAATAACGTATTCAACAACGATTTACGGGAGCCCGACCGATCACAGTTCCTTTCAACACTCAGCCAATTATCTCTCTGTGGGGTCGTGACTTAGTGCTATCGAATTTTTATGCCCCCTCTTCTATGATATACGTATTCAATATCAATTTACAGGAGTCTGACTGACCCCTGGGTTGGAGCTATTATAAATCTTGCACCCAAAACTTTTGTCATCTACAAGTGTGTGATATACATCTTGCACCCAAAACTTTCGTACTCTACAATTCATCGCGACTTAGCATTATCAATTTATTATGCCCCCTATTATGTGATATACATGTTGCACACAACACTTCCGTGATATAGATTTTGCATAAAACACTTGCGTCATTTACAATTCGACCCCAGTTATAGAGCCCGCCTACCCGGGAATCTGCAATCTGAAAAGTGGCTAGGCATTGAATGGCTAGCGGTCGGTCGGAGTCATGATATAAAAACACGAGGGCAAACGTGAACCGGTGCGTCCGCCAACGCGCGCATTGGGACATTTTCAGAAAAACGACTAAGTAATGACAAAGAGAGAGTAGAGGGGGGGAAAAAACAGGAATTTGGTTGAGTAAAGAAGAGGGAAAAGAAGGTCCAATATATTCAAATCTGCAATAGATATTCCATTTCCTAGCAAGATCTTTTCTATATGTTTCAACTGCGGAAAGCGGTCGGGTGGGCTTCAAAATAGGGCGACAAGGGTTCCCGAGGAGATGTAAGGCCCCGCCTGTCAAATTGTATATATCGGAATATCTCAGTGCAAAATGTGTAACAAGAAGAGGGTATTCATGTCATCTTCAATTCAAATTCATTCTTCTTTTATTGGTGACAACTCAATGCACAGGTTCGCTTATTGGCATTAACAAGCAAAAATCGTATTCAATAACAATTTACAGGAGCCCAACCGACCCTCAGGTTGGCGTTATTATAGATCTTGCACCTAAAACTTGTGTCATCTACAGTTCCGCCATATACATCTTGCACCCAAAACTTTTGTGGTCTACAATTTTTCCACATATTGGAACATGGTTTGCATTTCGACCACAAATAATCTATTAAGATACATTAATATAAATACAATTTAAATAAGTATATTTAAACTTGAACCTAACTTTTTTCGAACTCGTGGATTGCTCCTATATCGTCACATCATGAGCTCGACTGACCGCAGTTCCTTTCAACACTTAGCCAATTATCTCTTTGTGGGGTCGCAACTTAGCGCTATCAAATTTTTATGCCCCTTGTTTCGTGATATACGTATTCAACAACGATTTACAGGAGTCCGATCGACCCTCGGGTTGGCACTATTATAAATCTTGCACCCAAAACGTTCTTCATCTACAAGAGTGCGATATACATCTTGCACCCAAAACTTCCATACTCTACAATTTGTCGCGACTTAGCGCTATCGATTTCTTATGCCCCCTGTTTCTTGATATACATGTTGCACACAACACTTCCATGATATACATTTTGCACCAAACACTTGCGTCATTTACAATTCGACCCCGGTTATAGAACCCGCCTACCCGGGAATCCACGATCTGAAAAGTGGCTAGGCATCGAATGGCTAGCGGTCGGTCAGAGTCACAATAGAAAATCAAGAGCGCAAATGTGAACCGGTGCGTCTGCCAACGCATGCATTGGGACATTTTCGGAAAAATGGCTAAGTAACGAGAAAGAGATAGTAGAGGGGAAAAACAAACGGGGATTTGGTTGAGTATAGAAGAGGGAAAAGAAGGTCCATTATATTCAAATCTGCAATAGATATTCCATTTCCTAGCAAGCTCTTTTATGTATGTTTCTGGAGAAGTTGTATACATATTGCATATACTTGGAAAGAAGCTTGAAGGTAGCGGGCACGGGAAACAACAACTAGAAATTGTAAATTTCTTGAACCCATGAACTCGACGATCCGCGAAAGAGATGTCAAGAAATGGTCAACTACGGAAAGCGGTCGGACGGGATTCAAAATAGGGTGACAAGGGTTCCTGAGGAGACATAAGGCCCCGCCTGTCAAATTGTATATATCGAAGCATTTCAATGAAAAATGTGTAACACGAAAAGGGTATTCGTGTCATCCTCAATTCAAATTCATTCTGCTTTTACTGGTGACAACTAAGTGCACAGGTTTTCTTATTGGCATTAACAAGCAAAAAACATATTCAACAGCGATTTACGGGAGCCCGACCGACCCCCAAGTTAGCGCTATTATAGATCTTACACCCAAAACTTGTGTCGTCTACAGTTCCACCATATACATCTTGCACCCAAAACTTTCATGGTCTACAATTCGTCCACATATTGGAACATGGTTTACATTTGGACAACAAATTATCTATTAAGATACATTAATATAAATACAATTTAAATAAATATATTTAAACTTGAACCTGACTTTTTTCGAACTTGTCGATTGGTCCTATATCACCACATCATGAGCTCGACCGACCGTATTTCCTTTCAACACTTAGCCAATTATCTCTCTGCGGGGTCGCGCCTTAGCGTTTTATGCCCCATGTTCCGTGATATACGTGTTGGTTCGCTTATTGGCATTTATACGCAAAAAACGCATTCAACAACCATTTACGAGAGTTCGACCGACCCCCAGGTTGGTGCTATTATAAATCTTGCACCCAAAACTTCTGTCGTCTACAAGTGCGCCATATACATCTTGCACCAAAAACTTATGTTCTCTACAATTCGTCGTGACTTAGCACTATGGAATTCTTATGCCCCATGTTCCATGATATACATGTTGCACACAACACTTCCGTGATATGCATTTTGCACCAAGCACTTCCGTCATTTACAATTCGACCCCGGTTCACAAAACTTTCAAACCATTTATCACTCTCTTCAATCCCCGCTACATTTCTGCCCTTTCCAGTGCACATTCATTATGCTTTTACTATCGAAAACTCAACATACAGGTTCGTTCATTGGCATTAATAAGCAATATACGAGAGTCTAACCCACTGTCGTTGCTTTTAATACCTATTTGTCATAACCGAACTTTCATTTCCCCTTTTATGTGATATACATCTTGCACCCAAAACTTTGGTGATCTACAATTCCATAGTTAGCCAACTTTATAGCAGTCGATCTACGGGTTGGCGCTATTATAGATCTTGCACCCAAAACTTCTGCCATCTACAATTCACATGGATTATACTTTTACTAGTAACAACTCAACACACGTGTTCGAAAGAGATTGGCACTGTTTTTCTTACTCACAACTCACCATACAAGTTTTCTTAACAATATTACTCCACTCTCCCCATTTTCCAAAATTTACCTTATAAGCTACTTGGCATGGACTACACTGCCACGCAGCACTTGTTATTATTTAGAATCAAAGCATTTGAATGCTATAATAGTTGATTATCCATTTATCTAATCTAAATTTTGTAATTTCATTGTGTGAATTATAAAAGTATTAAAAAGAATTCTTCAACTCTTCATAAAATTGTTTTATTCAAATTGTTTGTTTTCTTGTAATTTCATTTCATATAAAGTTATATATGTCATATGCTTTGAGCATTCTAAAAATGGCCTCTTTAGAGACTTATGAAGTGTGAATTATAAAAGTATTAAAAAGAATTCTTCAACTATTCATAAAATTGTTTGTTTTCTTGGTTTTACACTAAAAAATAAACTCTATAGTGATGATGAAATAAAATAATATGTTAGTTTTTAGGTCTCAAAAAATATAGTCTATATTGTCCATCTTATATAACGATATCCAAAAAACTAAGATATCATAAAAGAAATACAAGCAGAACTCCTTATATCTAGGAATCATGTAAATATTTTGTGAGTTCATCAACCTGCTTCTCCATAACCAACCATAACCATTTGTCAATACCAATGCCTTCTTTTGATAAGACATCAATGGCCATTTTCTTTTCTTGAAAAATGTGTCCGAAAAACTTGCCTAGAAGCCCCAAACCTCATTGAAAAATGGTTGTAAAGTAGAATTTCTAAGTGCAAATTGTTTCCTCATCCAATTTATAACTAATAAAGAGTTACCAAAGACTTGTAAGTGTGTCACACCATGTTCCAAATCCAAAGCTAAAACAAATTTTATGGCCATGAGCTAAGAAAAATATTTGAGGCACATATCCTAGCCCAACCTTAAACTTCAAAAAATCAAAATCCAAGAGATCTAAAACCCCTCTTGCACCTCCCCTTGGAGGATCTGCCTGAGAGGCTATATTAAAGTATTCCCTTGGTATGATTCTATCAATATCTTCCACCATAA
>ML785105.1:191254-205015 GCA_009831015.1 Picea engelmannii | reverse complement strand
AAAAAAAAAATTAAAATAATCAAAATCATTTAAAAAAAAACAAATAAAAAAGCACTCTAGACCCCTGATTCAACTGGTAAGAAGGTTTTGTTATATGAAAACCAAAAAATAAAATAACATAAACATGGGTATCATGAACTTAAAAAAATCAAATAATATAATATGAACATGTGCATAATTTTTATTTATAAATTATATGTTTGTTTTCAATTCTATAACACATATCGGCTTTTTGCCTTAATTCTATTTTCTTAACTAAATATATAATATGCGGTATTAATCATTATATAATGGAAAAGTTAATTTTAAATTTATTCTTAATTGTTACCTATATTTATACGGAAGCTTTTTCACTTCAATCCAACATTAAACATCGCACAGATGAGAAATTTGAAAATATTGAAAATTCTCACATCGAAATCTCGAAACTTAAGAGTCAAACCCAAGTCTTCTTGTTATATATTGTGATTTATATTACTTTTGTATATTATATATGTTTTTTTTTTTTTTTAAGTAAGTGTTAACAAAGTTAATTGTGATATAATTTGTATAAATATCTATTTTAATTTTAGATTTATTAAAGATTGAGAGGAATTAAATTTTTCTGGGTGTAAATCTTTAATATTTTTTTAGTTTTATACTTTAGGTTTGTATTTTTAAAGATTTGATCACTTTCAATATTTGATATATCCGAAGTTAAGATGGATCTAGGCTGGTATAAATAATGTAGTTGACATAATTTTTTATTATTTTATTATTATTATTATTATTATTATTATTATTTTAATGCATTAAGTTACATGAACATCTCCCTCATACTTGTATAGCACCTCTCGATGCAATCAAGTTAGTGGGATTATGCTAAAAAATGGCAACATTTCTTTGCTAAAAAATTACATGGATAGAGTGTAACAAACCATCTTAAGTGTCGGGAATAAAGAAAAATAAATTTTGTTAAACATAAAATTCTTCCAATAATACTTTAATTTCCACTTGATTGGTAAAAATTTTGTTAAACATAAAATTCTTCCAATAATGCTTTAATTTCCACTTGATTGGTAACTTTAGATTCATCTTGAGAGTTTTCTTTAGCCTAGTGATTGTAGGAGTTATCTATTATTATGTCATGAGGAAGAAGATTGAACATGTGGCTAGCGACACAAGCAAGGGTGTCACGTATTGATAACAAGGCAACGTCCAATTCGTTCATTTTGATCTTGGGAATGGTGAGATCATGCATGATTCATTTTCCTAGTCCCGTGGAGAAAGGACATGGTTCACTTCTTGGACATATAAAGTTCCTTTGACTTATTAATTTTAGAGAATTTGGACCTCATCCATGTATTTTAGGATTCTAATTGTTCAAAGAAAGTAGATAAATTGGCTTTAAGAGAGGCCACTTTTATTGACCAAACAACCAAAGATTGATGGGCCTCTCTCAAGTATCTAAGGTGGTAGGGAAGCATGCATAATAGTCCATGGGAACATATTGGTGCAATACTGTGAGATTTAAGGCAGTATTTAGAGTTAAGAAGGAGAGAGTAAAATGCGAACATATTGGTGCAATACTGTGAGATTTAAGGCATGATTTAGAGTTAATAAGGAGATAGTAAAATGGGAACATATTGGTGCAATATTGTGAGATTTAAGGCGGGATTTAGAGTTAAGAAGGAGAGAGTAGAAGAGGGAAAATGCTAGGAGGAAAATAACAACGAGAAACAAAGGAAATGAAGAGTATTGACAGTCCAAAGCATATCATCCATGTTTAAAACACAATCAATAAAGAACACATATGAGAGCGCCAACATCCGTTGTGGAAGATCAAATGGGATCGAAGTCCAAGTTGACATCAAAATGATGGACATGTCATCATAAGAAGAACATGATGTCGAAGATTGATAATGAATGACCACACTCTAGAAAATGGCATCACTTGAGAGCCTACCTAGGGATGGCGTCGATTCTAGTTGCCAATATTTTTTATGTTGCAACCTTTCTAAGAATTCATTCTTGGAAAACCTAGCTCACTTCCATTAACTTAACAACCTAAAATGCATCTTACTAATCTCATGGAGTTGGAGTTGGAAAGAAAGTGCAGATCCTCAAAAATTAAACAAAACATGCAATTGAAGAAATAGTCTGTGAGCTCTTTTATTAGCCACTTTATCCACCATATTATTTAAGTGTTCACTAATTAATATATATATATGTGTGTGTGTGTGTGGAAGTTTTTCTTTACTACGACACTGATGATTGGGCCACCTTCAATGAGATTTCCATTGTCACAAAATATTTTAACTTATAAATGCCTCTGTGTCTTTATTAGTTACATGACTTATTCCCAATAAATATATTTAAATGCATAGCCATTTTCCATAAATATATTTGTAAATTAAAAACATTAAATATTTGACATACTTTGTTGAGTTAATGTTGCAACATTTTGGCTTAAATAGAGGGGAACAGAGGGGAACATGAAGGTAAAGTTTTATGATCCAACAACTTTTATAGACCTATTTGATGCACATGCAATCAACCATTCACATTCATTAACAAATGGAAAATTATCGGTACATCTTTCATTTGTTTGTAACAAGGTTGGTATTCAAGAGTATTCAACAATCAATAGAGGATTCTCTCTTCCTTTTTATTTTACATAACACTAAGTTTTTTAGTTGAACAAGAAACTAGATAAATGCTATGGAACTTATGTGTTTAGTGTGCAGGACATGTTCTTACTATATATACTACTTTGATGGTTCACATGATGTTGAAATCACTAAGAGGTTAAACTTCATTTTGTGTGTAAGGGATCTACTACTTTTAAGCATGAAAGAGAAGTAAATTAACACTTTTAACTATTTCTTTAAAACCGTGTATGCTACATATAAAATCTCAACAAAGTAACCATAATAAGAGATTGCATAAAGAGATGTATAGTGCAAGGAGACATGTTTCATTAACCAAAAACCAAGACAGAGAAGAAAAGAAGTGTATTAACAAACTTAACAATGCCACTATGAGACTAGTGTAAATTTAGGCCAATTCTCTATACATCTAAGTTTATAACTAAGGAAATCCTATGAATAATCTAGGATATCATTATTTGTAAATTTTTGTGACGTGTGATACATGAATCTATAAGTTTGAGATGAATAGTGCAAGGAGACATGTTTCATTAACCAAAAACCAAGACAGAGAAGAAAAGAAGTGTATTAACAAACTTAACAATGCCACTATGAGACTAGTGTAAATCTAGGCTAATTCTCTATACATCTAAGTTTATAACTAAGGAAATCCTATGAATAATTATCCTATCAATAATCTAGGATATCGTTATTTGTAAATTTTTGTGGCGTGTGATACATGAATCTATAAGTTTGACGGCCTGCAACTTCATCATCTAACAGTGAACCACTAGTGATTTCTTCCAAAACCTATTGGAAAAGATTGATATTATAATAGTATCGTAAGTTTGATATCATAAGAATCTAATCTTTATTAATTAGGTCCCAAAAGAGAGAATCACCATGCCCAGGTCTAGACCCTTTATGAAATTTTGATGAGATTTGGAGAGGCACAAACCACTTTAATTAACATTTTGTTGAATGTACTTAAATCACTATCAACTCCACTCCATCACACTTTCTTTGACCGAGCACGATTTGTTAAGGATGCATTATTTGAGACTGCCAAATCATTTAATATTGTCAAATACCTTTTAAGCCCAATACCACCTACCAAGATAGAATACTATTTCAAAAAAGCTAGTCATAAAGCTCTATATAAACATAAGCATGACACATGTCTAGTGGTTTACCATTTTTTGAACTCATTATACCTTTAAATTTATATATTTCAACACATTTTGGCCATCAATCTTAGAGCTCAATCTTGTTAATTCATGTGTTTGTTGATGTAGCTAAGTCCTTTGACACTCTCATTAAGCTATCGTTTCCCGTGAAAAATTTAGCCCAACCAATGATAGATTTAGCCCGATCATATTCTATGCTTGGTCTCAACAATATTTGTGACTTCAATGTTACGATTTGATAAGTCCTTGTTGACAACCGTGTTACACCTCAAAATTCCTCATTTTGATAATGTCCCATTATCATTATCGTAAGTGTTGCACTTTTGTCGCAAGTGTCACAAATATCATATTTTCGTCCTGCATATGTTGCATTGCAAATGAGACCATAGAAACACTTGATACACCCTCTAAGACATGTTAGAAGAGAGAAACACATCATTTGGCAAGCTTAACACAATATTTTGCCTTGGGAAATGATCATCTTAAATGAATTTTTGGGAGATCAGTGCTCCCCTGCTCACATGCAGGGAGCGCTAGCGCTCCTTGTCTACTTAGCAGGGAGAGCTACAACGCATTGTTTTCATCTTTGAGAGAGCGTCGATTGGTTGAGAGAATCTTGGGAAGAAATCCCCCTTATCTCTAAGGACAACTAGAAATTATCTGAGTTGCTTTGGCTAGAATCCAAGCTTTAGGTTGTATCTAAGGGAGATACCACAACTGATGGAGTTATATCTTCAACTTATTCCAAAGATAAATAAGGTGGTTGAGCCTCTCAAATCCTATAAAAGGAGGCATTCTCGTGGTAAAAAGGGGAGAATATCAACAACAAGTATTGTCATTTTGATCGTGGATCTTTCGAGCAAGGGGTTGGACAAGGAGGACTTTGAGAGGTTGTTGCATCTGCATCTACAAATTGTAAGTGCCTTGTAATGTTCTCATTAATATATTCTTGGCATGTTTCCTTCAAGTTTGTGTATGATTGCATAGGCTTGTCTTGTCTTGATAAATCTAGTTTAAACTAATCTTGGTAGAATAGGAAGCATGCATTGTCTTTGTTGTCTATTGAATTACAGATCTCATTAAAGGGCCTGAAGATCAAGTTCAGCCTGAACTAAACAAGGACAAGCTTCAGAAAAAGGTACATCATACTTTCTTCCTCTTTTCCCTTTAACTAGTTTAACTACATTTAAAGGAATGTCAGTGTCCAATGTTAGCATCTTTTTGTCTCGGTAATAGAAGTCTAAGATCCAAGAAGACATTCACCTATCCACAGGAGAATTTTCCTACAATAAATCTTGATACTATTTCCAAATTCTTTAAATACACTTTCAATTTTATATTTATCATTACTTAAATTTCATAAATCTCTTTACCTTCAAGTAGAAACCTATAGCATTGCTACTAACTATCTTTTCCTTTAAAAACCACTTACCCAACTTTCCTACAAATAAGTATATGACCCCAGCTAACTAATAACAATGCTTTTCAATACATCCGTGCAACAAAGTATTCATACATTAAAATTTATTTATTTATTTTGTACAAGGGTATATTATTTTTAAAAAGTAAAAAATGTGATAAAATACTATCATTTTAACATTTGTTTAATATTTTCTTTTCCATGTTATAAAGTTAGAAAAATTCTAAGTACGTACTACCAGGTGGGTTTGGTTACTAATAGGGTTCTAAGCCGGTACAACAATATAAGCTCAAGCATAATCATACTAAACCCCGCCTAAAATTTTATTGGCAATTTTTAGGGTTTACGAGCTGGATGGCGGCGGCCTCCTCTGTAGCTCTGCGCACCTCTGCGCGAGAGCTCGACCCTCACCCGAGCTCTCCCTCTAGGCACTCCTCCGCTAGACACTCGGGCGACCCCACCGGCTCCCCGTCTGGAGCTCCTCCCTCCTTCGTTCAGGGGTTTCCAACAGCAGCGACAGGCGCGTCCGTGGCTGCGCCGTTGAAACCCTCTCCGTCCTCCTTCAAAGACGCGGTCCAAGGCCGCTCTTCTGGATTTTCCCATGTGGTCTATGAAGCTCCAGATCCAGTGATCCCTGTTCCTCAGGAAGCAGCGGATCGGGAAGGTTTTTTTAGATCTAATGCTCTGTTTTGTAGGTTTAATGGCTTCTGGCCTTGCCTGGCGGATCTGCACTCTTGGATTGCTTCAGAATGGACTCCTCTCCTCGATTTCAAAGCTCATGTTCGACTATGTGTAAAAGGTTTCTTCGTAGTGATTTTTGCCTCTGTTAAGGATAGAGATTTGATCTACAGTTCTGGGCCTTGGTTCTGGGGCAGGTCGGGTCTGTCTATGCAGCACTGGACCCCTTCTTTCGACCCCTCCTCAGCTTCCATCCCTACGGCCCCCGTGTGGGTAAGGCTCCCTGGTCTACCTCTTCATTTTTGGGGTGATTCCTCTCTTAGCCATATTGGAAATGCTCTTGGAAAGTTTCATAGTAGCAGTCCGGAAACTAAATGTGGCTTCACTACCTATGCACGGATCTGTGTAGAGATGGATTTCAGTAAAGGTTTCCCAGTGCAAATCACTCTTCAAGGGATCAATTATTCTTGGACGCAGAAGCTCGACTATGAGAATCTTCATTTTAGGTGCAGAAGTTGTCTTGAAATAGGGCACTTAGCCAGCAAATGTCAGAAACTCCCTGAGAAAAAGAAGAACTCAAAGATCCAACGCAAACCCACATGGTGGGTAGGAGCTCTTCCTGAGCATCAAAGCATAGAACCGGCTAATGATTCCTCTAGCGAGGAAGATACAGAGATTGTACCACAGAAAACGGAAAAAGTCCCCTCGGTTCAAGAGCAAGAGCCCCCCTCCCTTAAAAATCCCATGGGGAAGGCCTAGGCAGAAACTGATCCAACCAAATTGCCAGGCACCTCTCAGCCCGAACATCAGATCTCAAGCTGGGCCGACTTAGCAGATGAAGAAGGCCCTGACTTAACTGATGAAGAAGGCCCTCCAAGTCCAAAGGAAAGCCAATCTCATCAAAGCAAAGAATGGCAGACTGTGCCAAAAAGGAAAAAAAAAAAACCTTCAAGTCAGAAAGGATGTAATGACCCGCAGTCGAACCGAGTCACTGAAATAGTTGGGTTTTCCAAGCTCACAAGTTGTTTCTGTTTTAGCTCACTTAGGATTGGCCCTATGTTTTACCAGGAAACTTTCAGCTGGAACAGGGCTGGAACATTTGCTGAAACACAGTGTTGAAACAGGGCTGGAACATTTGCTAAAACACAATGCTGGAACAGATGTTGAAACACAGTGTTGGAACATATGCTGAAACACAGTGCTGGAAGCTGAAATAGTGTTGGAACATATGTTGAAACACCACTGTAACAATGCTGAAATAGTGCTGAGACACATGCTGAAACAGTGCTGAGACTTATGCTGAAACAATGACTGGAGTGTCGACATTTAAACTTCTAGTTCTTTTAGAAGGCGTTCAGGACCTAGTTCAGCGCCCAAGTCTTTAGCTATAGAAGTAGAATGGTTCAGAAAGACAGGCCCAAAGAAATTCGAGGCCATTTTGTAATCGAATATGTGGCTAGTCCACCCCATTAATTTAATCCATAACCGTTTCTGTTAAAAAAAAACAATATAAGCTCAATATGTCACTTATAAGAATTGAACCTAGGTGGAAAGGTCAACAATCATTTCTCTCAACCACGGGAAGTAAACTAGATTGACTTGTTTTATAGTGTGTTGTGTAATCACAAAAAATATTATAACATTGTAAGATATATGTATCATGATTCAAATTATAACATTTGTTTTAACAAATTATTTTATTTTATTTTATGTAAAAAATATTTTAGTTAAATTGTTTTGTTGTGTAATCACAAAAAATATTATAACATTGTAAGGTATATGCATCATGATTCAAATTATAACATTTGTTTTTAGAATTTATTTTATTTTATTTTATGTAAATAGTATTTTAGTTAAGTCGTTATAATTAAGATGTAAATTTATTTTTGTATTTGGTTTTAATATAAATAAAGTGTTAGTCTTCGTGGTGTAGAGCAGTCGATGAGGGAGTGCGCTCTTAAGGAACTCCGCAAGTAAAGTCACTGGTTTGAAACCTCTAGGGACACCTCAAATCCAACCATGTTAAGAGTTGGTGCGGTCTAGGCTGGGTGCGATCCCTGGGTGATTTTGACAGCTTAGAGCCCCTGGGTCGTGACATCTCAACCACAGGCCAATCATACAAGTTAGGGATATTTAGCTAACAAAAAAAAAGAGTTTGTGTAGATGTGCTAGTTTATAAAGTGTGAATATACATTGAAGAGTTTGAATTTTGATAGGAAAATCATTTATTTAGTTTATGAAAGAAAGAAAATCAAACTTTTCATAAATTTCATAGTAAGAGAGTAAATAATGTCTTGATATGAAAAAATTTACTAATCTATAAAATAAATAGTGTAAAAGATGAAAAACATTTTCTTTTAAAGTGTCTACAAAGATATTAAACTATAAAACCAAATTTCATAATTGATTAATTCATAAAAATAAAAATAAAAATAAATTAAAAAAAATAATTTTTACATTATTATATTATAAAAATAATTTTATAAATCAACTTAATTAATATAAGTTAAATTTATCAATCAAAATTGATGATATTAATGATGATAATCACCATCACCAATAAAATCTTAATTTTACCAAACAAATAAATCTTAACTTTACCAAACAATTGTACTTTCCTAACCACTCTAATTTCAATTATACTTTCCTCTAAAACCTGGAAAAAAAAATTATTATTGACAATCAATCTTAGTTTTTATAATTATTATTTTTAATAATCAATCTTGGTCTTTATAATTGCTTTCAAAGTTGTGGAGAAAATATATGTAGATGTGCCTTTAAGAATAATAATGTAAGGTGGGTGATGATACTAAGAGATAAGAGGGTAGGTACATCCATGTTCCATTCCTCGGGGGTTTGATTATTGTAAAAGATAAAGATTTTATCATTACCCTTAGAAATAACATATCAAGTCAGTCCTCTATCATAACTATAGTGGCATCTAGAAGCCATTTGTGGAATTTCTTTAGAAAATAATGTGTAAGGTGAGGTTACTATAAAACTAAGTTGCTGTTTTTTTTCTTTTCTTTTCTTTAGCAGAAAAAATTGTATTATTATATTTATAATATAATTTAAGTTTATATTATTGAAGATATCATCATACAAAACACCCATACATATAGATGGTCGCTAGTATATGGTTTTGATCTGTACTTCGAAATGAGGCCAGTGATCATAGTGAATTTCGACAGTTTTAAGCCTATAGTAAACCCAAAAATGATCAATCTCATGCAGAGATACAGTGGCAGGAACAGAGAATGATATTCAAAATAATGATAGAGTCTGGCATGGATCCGAAAACTATGGTAAACTACTTTTAGTTTTCAAAGTTTACTTTTTTTTTTTTCTAGCAGAAAAAAATGCTCTATTATATTGATTTGATATAATATGTTCTCACATCGAAAACAAAGGCAGAAAGATAGAAGCTGACAGAAATCTCTCGCCAAGCTATTGGCAAGCCAAGTGAGTTAGCGAGAGATTGATTACATGAGAGAGTAGTGCATTGGAGATTTTCATCCAACCATATGCTAAAAAGAAGTATTTGAAATGTTGTGTTGTTCTGACAAAAATGAAGTATTTGAAATGCTGTGTTGTTCTGACAGTACTGAGAAGACTTCGGATCTACAAAATTTTGATAGTGTGAGTGGGCCCTTGATGGCCATCCCGCCATTGATTATAAATGAGGAGCCCCGGGATTCCTTGGAATGTTGCCTTTGATAGTAGATCCGCATCTCTGTTGAACTCACGGGAGGTGTGTGTGAAAGTTAGTTTCTTGAAGTAGTGGAGAAGTGATATGATTCTATCTTTCCAGGCCAAAAGGGTGATGATATTTAGCTTGCCTTGGTGATTTAGCCAATCGATAATGATCCTAGAGTCTCCAATCAAGTGAAGATTATCTATGTGAAACCTGGAAGCCAAGTGAAGAGTGGCCCAAGCACCCATAAGTTATGCTCTTGTGTTGGTGCCTGGGTCGCAACACCAACACAAGAGCATAACTTATCTTCCATGCCATTGCAATTTGTAATATTTAAGTGTTAAGTGGAGTGAAATTTATATATTTACACAGATTTTATTATTGGTGAGAAGATAACAAGCTAATACTAATGTGATATAGTGAAAGGATATAAAACATGGTTGTAGAATTAAGTGTGAGTATTTTATGATACACTTTGTAATATCGATTTTGATTTCTTAATAAGGTTTGAAGTATTGAAATGTGTTTATAAATTAAGATGAGAAGATAATAATTTATAAATTGAGATTAAAGAAAGTTAAATAAGTTATTATAGCGAGAGAATAATAATAATATTAACAATAATTTATTTTAAGGTTACGATCAAGTGAGATACTAAATTAGTGTTTGAGATCTCCTTGTTTGTGGGACAAGGGACCACCTCCGCACAATGATTTGACTATTAAAATATACATAGAATAATGAATAATAAAATATTATTTTTTAAAATTAAAAATTTAAAAAGTTGATATTACCTTAAAAGACAAAACCATACAAATATTCTGGACCTAGCACGTGGCCTGCCAACTAAGGAAACCAAAGCCATCACCAAGGCCATGTGTCATTGACTATCAATGTCCAAAAACCAGAGAGATGAAAGTTTCAAATATGGAGATATTACAAAAATTGTCATTGTAGATCAACCCTATTATGTCTGAAAAGCTAAAACAAAACACAAACATGAAGGAAAAATTCAAATTCATGGAGCATCTGGTCCCCCACAGCCTCGAGGAGGAGTGTACCAGCGAGAGATCGATTACATGAGAGAGTAGTACATTGGAGATTTTCATCCAACCATATGCTAAAAAGAAGTATTTGAAATGTTGTGTTGTTCTGACAAAAATGAAGTATTTGAAATGTTGTGTTGTTCTGACAGTACTGAGAATACTTCGGATCTACAAAATTTTGATAGTGTGAGTGGGCCTTTGATGGCCATCCCACCATTAATTATAAATGAGGAGCCCTGGGATTCCTTGGAATGTTGCCTTTGATAGTAGATCCGCATCTCTGTTGAACTCACGGGAGGTGTGTGTGAAAGTTAGTTTCTTGAAGTAGCGGAGAAGTGATATGATTCTATCTTTCCAGGCCAAAAGGGTGATGATATTTAGCTTGCCTTGGTGATTTAGCCAGTCGATAATGATCCTAGAGTCTCCAATCAAGTGAAGATTATCTATGTGAAACTTGGAAGCCAAGTGAAGAGTGGCCCAAGCACCCATAAGTTATGCTCTTGTGTTGGTGCCTGGGTCGCAACACCAACACAAGAGCAGAACTTATCTTCCATGCCATTGCAATTTGTAATATTTAAGTGTTAAGTGGACTGGAATTTATATATTTACACAGATTTTATAATTGGTGAGAAGATAACAAGCTAATATTAATGTGATATAGTGAAAGGATATAAAACATGGTTGTAGAATTAAGTGTGAGTATTTTATGATACACTTTGTAATATCGATTTTGATTTCTTAATAAGGTTTGAAGTATTGAAATGTGTTTATAAATTAAGATGAGAAGATAATAATTTATAAATTGAGATTAAAGAAAGTTAAATAAGTTATTATAGCAAGAGAATAATAATAATATTAACAATAATCTATTTTAAGGTTACGATCAAGTGAGATACTAAATTGGTGTTTGAGATCTCCTTGTTTGTGGGACAAGGGACCACCTCCGCACAACGATTTGACCATCAAAATATACATAGAATAATGAATAATAAAATATTATTTTTTAAAATTAAAAATTTAAAAAGTTGATATTACCTTAAAAGACAAAACCATACAAATATTTTGGACCTAGCACGTGGCCTGCCAACTAAGGAAACCAAAGCCATCACCGGGTCCATGTGTCATTGACTATCAATGTCCAAAAACCAGAGAGATGAAAGTTTCAAATATGAAGATATTACAAAAATGGTCATTGTAGATCAACCCTATTATGTCTGAGAAGCTAAAACAAAACACAAACATGAAGGAAAAATTCAAATTCATGGAGCATCTGGTCCCCCACAGCCTTGAGGAGGAGTGTACCCAACAGAGGCAAACGCATAAGGCTGGTGACACGCTGAGCAACGTTGGTTGGCATACTTGCTTGAGATAGAGTCTGTGAAAGCATCCAATCGTTTGTTGAGGAATTTCATACGGAAAAGCAAGTTCGCTACCTCCCCGCACAAGTCAAAAATCAGTTGCAGATGCTCTTTTGAGAAGCTTCGCGAAGGAGGGACGTCGTCTGTTGTTAAAAATTTTGGAGTAGCCTCAATAGCCTGAGAGGGAGCTTCCACAATTTCTTCTTCAACTATGGCCTGGCCCCAGTGCTCCTCTGACAAATTGTATTGCGGGCTAGGGCCTCTCACCCTGCCCTTTAAAGGGACTTGGGTCGAGGGAGAGCGAGCTATATGGGGTGGAATGACATGGTGACTAAGGTTCTCTAGGTGGTGGATAAACACATCTAACGATATTTCGGGCGATTGGACCAGGTTGGGATCTTCCATGATCATGACCAACCTAAAATCTTCCTCTGAAGGTGCAAAGACTAAGGGAGGCTTAATAATCAGGGGAGGGGCAATGGATGTGGAAGGGTAGGAGGTAGATATGGAGGCCTGAGTAGGACGTTGAGGATTGGCTAAGTAGTTGAAATAGGTTGGGCCTCTTTGAGATCTTCCTCGCTCACGCAACATTGCGCAGGGAGGATAATTGAGAGGTCATACATGTGGATAGGGGTAAACCAGAGACATAGCACCATTGCTTCTTATCAAATCATGCACATGTCCGACGAGCAGTGCGAAAATGGAATGCATAACTAAAAAATTAGAGCCAGGCAAGGAAATATTGCCATCACCAGAGTGAAGGACCGTCATTAACCCGAAATTGACAACCTTCACCTCCTTAGTAGACACACTTGCAAAGATTGACATCATGGAGAGCCAGAGAAATAACTTACCACCGATGTGAGCCTCTGCAACATGAAACATCGCAACACAATACCACCTCGAGAACGCGCAACTGAGTATGGAGGCGATGGTTGAGTACATGTGGATTAATTGCATGGTGGAACAATTGTCACCCCATTCGAAGATTAAAGAGGCTATATTAAAACTAAAAGTAAATTAAATATAAATTATTGGACCTAAAGATGCCTTTTACAGTTCAATATGAGTGAGATGTGTATTTTATTCCACGCTTCATGGATTTGACAAGTGACATTTAAAAAAATATTAATAACAAAAAGATATTTCAACTTTGGTCATAAATAAAATATTTCAGTGTCCATTAAAGTAAAATAATTATATATATGTCCAAAGAGGGATTGCAGCTCTTGTAAGGACAATGGCACATCACTGAAACAAAAGGGGAAGACACAAATGCTTTCTATCACAGGCCCTTTATAGACGATCAAGGGCACTTGCAGAACTGAAGACGTTTTGACATACAAAATTCCTCTTAAAAGAAATTGAGACCAAGCACTTCCTCTCACTATTCTAGCCTCTTCAAGGATACTTTTCTACTTTTTTCTGCACAAGCATTTTGTAAATAAAGATCATGGTTCAAACAACACTACTGTGGTTGGACTTTTGGATAGATATCAAATATCAACAGAGGGTCGATAGTAACCACAAAAGTGGTGGATTTTACTTGTATATATAGCACTCATATTATGATGATAATATCTGTTCACCTTGTTTTGGGTGAGATTTTGTAATTTGCAATGGTAGTCATGGCAAAGCAGGCTTTCAACAACCAAGTACTTTCCCAATCTCTTACACACACTTTTTGGTGTGTTGTGCTCCAGAAGCACCTACAAAATGTAATTTTGTCTCTTTCAAGGATTAAAATTACG
>ML785105.1:142179-160556 GCA_009831015.1 Picea engelmannii | reverse complement strand
ACTCAACGCAATGGGGACCATTGCTTCCTAAGGGGGGAGGACTGATCCAGGTGGATATTGGTGGTCACCCGCCTATTCCACTTGGACCCACACCATTGTTTCTTTCAGTTTTTCAGTTTCCTTAATTGTAGCACAATTTACTATTTTTAGCAGTTCTTCAGGTCCTGAACTTCCGGAGTTGTTTTGAGGCCCTAAACGACGTTTTTTGGGCATGAATGTTGCGGCGAATATGAGTCCGTTCCAGACTCAATATTTGTTGTTAACAGTGTATTCCTCGGATAGATCTTTCTAACGATGTATCATGTGCGTCAAACGGAGGTAGTATGCCAAAGTTACGACCCCGAGAAATTGATGTACCAATTTACCCCAACGGGGCCCATATTCTGGCATTTCATCTCCTAGGGTTAGGTTTTTGGATGTTTAGGGTTTTCCATTGTTTCTCAATAATATATAGGCCTTCGAGCCTCATTGTAACGGGGAGTTCAGAGGCCAGTAGCTGCCACATCTCTTCTCAGAGATAAGCTACTAGCACCCTAGCTAGTTTATTTCCATTCTGTCTATAAGCATTTTTCAAGTCATTTGTTATTAATGAAATGAAGTCTTATTTCTGCTGCATCTCTGCGTTTATGTGTATTTCTATATTTCATTGTGTTCCTACATAAATCTGGATCAAATGATGTCTATTAGTAGCAATTGATCAATGAGTTCTTTGAAAGATTGGTCTTCTGAGCTCAATCACCCTATGCCCCCTTTCTTGTCGTCCAAGGAGGTTATCATATTGAAGTCCCCTCCTACAATCCATTGTTGCTCTTCCATACTTGTTCCTACCGCCGAGAGCTCTCTCATGAAATCTCTCTTTTCTGGAGGAGATTGGGGACTATAGACTTGCATGTCTGTCCCTTGTTCCATCGACCCTATGATCTTGTAGGATATGGTTATTATCCTTTTAGACTGGGATCTCAACTCCACTCTAACTTTGCTCGAGTTCCATAAGAAGGCTAGTCCTCTAGAGGCCCTCTTTGCTTATGAGTAGATGAACTTGCAGGGTTTCAATATCTTCCTTGCTATTGACTCCATACTTTTCCCATCACACTTAGTTTATTGCAACATTACTAGGTCCATATTTGCTTGCTTTAGTTTGTTTCTAAGGATTATGTGCTTCAAAATGCCATTAAGACCCTTAATATTTCATGAGAAGATCTTCATATTTAATTTTTGGTATGGGGGAGGAAGTACCTGTCTGGTAGTCCCACTACATGTCATGAGTCTATAAGAAGAGCGTTAGTTTCTTCAAGAACTTGCTTATGGAGCTTTCAACCTTTTTTCCTCTCTTTGCCTCTTGGTTTCTTGGTGTTTTTTAGTGGGCTCGACTTTATGCCTAGGTTTTTCGACGAGGAGGCTGGATTGTCTAGCATTAGTTCTTTGCTTTGTTTTCTGAGAAGTTCTCTATGGAGCCGACGAAGTTGTCCCACCTGCATACTGTTAATCTCTTTTTCCCCATGGACAACTATAAACGCTTGTAAGTCCACCTCCATGTCTTTCGATTCAAAGGCTCGGTTGTGGTCTTCCTTTATTGTTCCTTCCTGTGAATCTTTTGAAGCCGCCTCCTCTTGCATCTGGACTTCTCTCAACTCTGTTGCTGGATTTTTCATACTTGCCTCCATTTTCTGACGTTTCTATATGTCTTCCTGTTTTGTCTCAGTATTCACTTGGTTAGGTTGTTCTTTCTCTAGTCCTTGTCACTCTCCTTCCTGGTTAGCTTCCATATCTTCTTTCTTTGCTAAGATCTGGAAGGTATTGTCGTCTTTTCTTGCCCCTTCCCCAGGGTTTTTGATTCCTCTGTGTCCCACCTTTCTATTGTTGGGGGCTTTTAGGAAGCCTTCAATGTCCTTCTCCTCCTTGCCTTTGTTATCCATCCAGGTTGTGTTATGAGGACAATCTCAGAATAAGTGCCCATGTTCGTGGCATTTCCTGCATCTAGATGGGATATACTCATAGTCTATGGGTTTAACCCATTCGTTATCTTGGAATGATATAGTGATTGATTCAAGTAGAGCTGTTGTCACGTTCATGTAGACACATATTCTAGCATATGAAGTATATTTGGCTACTTTTGCTATTTCTGAGATTTTGAGAAAGGAGCCCAACGTGTTGCCTATTCCTTCCAGTGTTTCTAGGTGCTAGAACTCATGGGGTAGGGAGTACAGTCTGATCCAGACTGGGGTGGATGTGAAGTCCTCCTTTTTTGGGGAGAAACGTTATGACCAATACATGAGGTGGAGCCCCGTCGAATTAAAGAAATACGATCCTTCATCAAAGATTCGGTTCCTGTCCTCCGAGCAAGTGAACACTATTGTGAAGAAACCTTTGGACCCGAGTTTTAGACTTATGTCTCCTTTGACTTTTCATTTCGATTTTATCCATACCAACAATGCTTTCTCCGTGGGCCAGATCACCATGAATTTACCTATTAGTGCATGGTCTGACATATATTGAATGTAGTCTCTTACCAATAGTGAAGTGACCTTGTACCTCGGGTTCTCCATCGTTTTAGCCAGACACCCATTCGTTAATTTCTTATCAAACTTTTTGCTTGTACCTGCTTCACTTGTAGTTTGGTCAGGTTTTTGCTTGCTTCCTCCAGTTTCTTCCATAAGGATGTGATTTGGCGACTTGCTTTTTCCTCCATCTACCGCTTCCTTAAATAATTTTTTCGATTCCTTCACCTTCGTTGCTTCTACTGCGACATCCAATCCCTCTGCCCCCATTAAACCTACCCTCCTCTCTTCCTTAACCAGAACCCTATCCTTCTGAACTTTCTCTCAAACCCTAACCTACTCCTTCCTCTAGGTCCATTTTTTCAACCTCTTTGATAGTATTTGTGTTGTTATTAATTACATAGCTTGTTTCAATAAATATATTTCAATACTCAACAATTTTCCATAAATATATTTTAAATTATATATTATAATTTTTTATTTTAATAAATTTAAATTTTTTAAAATTTAATTATTTAAAATAACATTTTTTCAAAGAGGACGAATTAATGCTTGTCTCATCATCAAAACGAACATTAATTGAGGAAGGACGAAAACCCTAAACCCAAAACTTTATAAACAAGAATCCAAACTACAATAAATATTCTTTAAAATTGAACGCCCACAAAACTCCAAAAAAACTCAAACACAACCCCACGTTCTCCGTGTGACTTGGAAAAACCGCGTTAGCTGCTTGTGATTCAATCATACCATACCTCAACAACCTCTAACAAAGAGCATGACTCACGGTCACATGAATTCTACAACCACATGAAAAGTCCCTTAACAATAAGCCCCCAACTTCCTGTTTCCCTCGGCTTCTACATGACCGTGCCCTTAAGCTCCCGCTACCGACGCGCTAAACTTCCGCCACTGTTGGCGGTACATCACCGTCCGATCTACCTACTGCCGGGAAGGTCTGTCTTTCCCGATCCCCTGACCCGCCGCAGTTACCTGACGCTTCCGCCACCGTACGATGGAGCGAAAACACGAGATCTTTACCTCAGCCAACGGGATTACAAATCCGATCCGGGAAAGTGTCGGCCACTGCACGGATATTTAAGCAACCCAAGCGCTTTAGACCCGCGTAAACGAAATAATGGGACAACTTCGTCAAAATACATGAACGCCGGTCATTTCCTGCGATCAGTCCGGATCGAATCCCTCCACGCACCCCCGGACACGGTCTAGAAGCACACCTCTGGCACTCACAGGTTTCGCACTATTGAATTCCCTTCTGAAGTTCGCCCTGGCTTCTCGGATCCGGCAGGGTTTCGACTGTGCATTGCATCGGTAGGTCGCGGCTACGAATCTCTCTGCTGTTCTTTTTTATTTATTTGTTCTTGATCTCTGATATTTTCTGTCTGCGAGAGTTATCGTTACTGTTATTTATTCTGGATCTGAGAATGCCGTTAATTTCAGTGTACTTTAAGGTGAATTATGCTGGTGGCTTCTATCCGATTTTGACAATCTCGGCGCGCTAGTGGTTACTGTGAGAGAGCAAAGCGACAATACAGAGCAAACATGACAGAGAGTACAGGGTTTCAGCTGGGAACGGTTGGAGCTTTAAGTCTCTCTGTTATTTCCTCTGTTTCGATAGTCATCTGCAACAAGGCGCTCATCAGCACTCTCGGATTTAACTTCGGTTAGTGCTAAAGATAAACCCTCGGGAATTGCTTCGTTTCAGGGCGGATTCGCACATTGTGCTGTTTTAAATTTAAATCTCACGGACGGCTTCTTAGTATTTATTTCCATTTAACATAGATAGCCCGGAATGTTTTCTTCAACCGTTAGCCTCGAAAGCTGTGGAATCTAATGTTGATCTGCGTGTTTAACTGAAAAATGTGTTATAATCTCGGTTTCTTTACTTCTGATTGCTGTTCAGCAAGAAAAGGTATCGCAATAGAATGCCCATCGGTTTGTTTGAGACCAGTAGGCATTTGGCAATGGTTCGGTTCCCCGTTTCTATTTCGGGAGTATTTAGAATAAACCTCTTTGTGAACTGTTTTATTGTGATCTACGTTTCTTGATAAGTTCTTTAATTTTTCGATCAAAATGCATCATATTTTACGTTAAAAATCGATTTACATATACATGTCAGAGGATTGTAATATGTGCTATAATCTTGGTTTCTGTACTTGTAATTGCTGTTTAGAAACAAAATACATGTCAATGCTGTTTTCGCTTTTTAGCAAGAAAATACATGACAATAGAATGCTACTTCGGTTTGTTCGAGACCAGTAGGTATTTGGCAAAGATTCCCTGCTTCTAATTCGGGAGAATTTAGAGTAAACCTATTTGTGAACTGTTTTATTCTGGTCTATGTTTCTTGATAAGTTTTTTATTTATTTTTCAATGAAAGTGCATCATATATTACATGAAAAATGGATTTGCATGCTCATGTCAGAGGACGGAAACAGAAAATTCCCCTGCCTACGTAAGCAAGGAGAGGCAGCATAATCACACCTGTTCCCACTGGAAGACTGTCTCTATGTTTCCAAGAAATAGCCATTCTGAAAATTCCCCTGCCTACAAGAGCAAGGAGAAGCAGCATAATCACCCGAGTTCCCACTGGAAGACTATCTCCAAATATGATCTGAAGTAGCAACTACTGCTGGGTTGAATGGTTTATTTGCCTCTTGCAAAGTTAATTATGTGACGATGATATTCTACAAGAAGGAAATGGCAGCTAATCCGATTGCATGCCACATACTCCTATCAACCTGCTGAATCATTCACTTGGTCCCAAACAAAACCTATTTCCATTGAACTGGAGCAACAAAGAGAAGACTACGTTCAGCTGTAATAGTGAAAATTCCCCTTCCTATATAAGGAAGGAGAGCCAGCATATTTACCTTGGTTCCCACTGGAAGATTATCTCTGTCTTTCTGAAAAAATAGCCATCCTGGTTAAAAACTGGATAGCCAAATATGATCTGAAAGTAGCACAACTTCGGCTGGGTGGAATGGCTTATTTATCTCTTACAAAGCTTACTAGTGACAATGTCTATTCTATAGGAAGGAAATGCCAGCTAATCTGAATGCATTCCGCATACTCCTACCAGCCTGCCAAATCATCATTTGTCTCCTAATAAACCCCTTTCCAATGCTCCAGATCAACAACTGGAAAACTATATCCAGCTGTAATCCAGTTTTTAAACATCCCAGCAACCTTGCACTACCACATCGCATGCTTAACTGTTACAAATCACACAACAACCTCCATAAATATAGCTCAATGAAGAGAATTGTTAACTTATAGGACATTATGAAGGACCAGCCACCTAAGAACTTGAGTGTTAGAAGAAGTGACTGCCAGATACCTTGACACTTTTGAATACATCCTAGTTCATGATCACGAACATTCTATTTCCAATTGAGGCGATCAGATATTGATCAACTTGGCCTAACCTTATCACAAAAGTTCCTTTCTTTGTAGTCCGTGTATAGGCTTCCTGAAAAACCATCTCCAATTCTTCCAAACAGGTCTAGAAGAATCCCAATGGTAATATGAACGAACACAATGCAATGGATTCCGAATAACCAACAGCTCGAGGGTTGTGAGGACAGTTAAGATCCCACCAAAATAACCATTCCCCTGTACTTTAATCCCACATCAATCCCTGATGAAAAGCTTTTTTTTGCGTGCCATCTACCAATGAAGGTAGAAAGCAAACCCCACCTGTCTTCTTTCCATTGAAAAAGGTCCAAATTGAAAGTGCAGCCTTACCAATCTCGACGACATTCCAAATAATCCGAATGTAACTGCTTGGAAATCAATTGCCATGCCTGCCATATGCCATATCCTCTTAAGGACCACACGAACCACAAATCTAAAAAGCAGTAGCAGTGCCTACTATCGACTATATCACAGAGGCCAAAATGGTCAAGTATACGGTGTATATGTGTAGGCTTAGTTGAGATTGAGTTGAGATTGAGTCATATTTTTCTATTTAGATTGATCCTTTTTCTCAATGTCTTATTTTCTGAGCTTGGGCTGGAATACTGTTTATCCCTCACGTGAGTCTAAGAGGATGATTATTGATGGTTGAAAATGAACTATGAGTTTTTAGCAGTTTCCTATATCTTCAATATATGTTTACGTGTACAATGTACATGTGTCTCATGCTTCTACTGGCATCAGACATTGTAACTAGAGATCATAAGTTGAATGGATCAGCAAATCTCTATCCAACGGCCATGAATAAGAAAATGCCACATTGTTGAATTGAGCTGAACTTTTCATCTTGTTTTCATGAGGTGTGTTTCTTGTGGGTAAAGCTACTTACCACCTGAGTTTTCAACCATGCTTGCAGTTATGATAGGGCCCACTGGTGATCACAGTTGTTAAATCCCCACTTCCAGATCTTCAGAAGATTTGGATGTAAAAAACTATGCAAATTGCCATTCCCTTTTCACGCTGAATATGAAATGCAAACTAATGTCATCTTGCATTTGGGAGATTTCGGCCCAGATTACATTTATCCTCAGTCTATTATAGTAGAGTCATCAGATTATCTTTAGAGTGGTGCAAAGAGGGAGTAAATTTTTATTGTGCTAGTTTTAATATTTTAATCATTTGGAAAGAATTTTGCCTCCTCCTTGTGATTTTTGGTTGGTAAATTTGATCAAGTATGTTGTTACTTTGATTGGCAGCCACAACATTGACCAGCTGGCATCTTCTGGTTACATTCTGTTCTCTGCATATAGCATTATGGTTGAAACTGTTTGAACATAAGCCATTTGATGCACGGGCTGTAATGGGATTTGGTATTTTGAATGGTATCTCTATTGGACTTTTGAACCTTTGCCTGGGTTTCAACTCTGTTGGATTCTATCAGGTATATTGAAACAGTATAGATTATTGTCTTGTTTCAATCTTGCAAAACCATTTCCTTAGATTTTGCTAGATGATAGCTTTCTTCCTGAGATTGAAATGAATGTGATTGCATTTGTATTTTTCAGATGACCAAGTTGGCAATTATTCCTTGTACTGTTCTTTTGGAAACTCTCTTTTTCAAGAAGGATTTCAGGTGAGTGGAAAAAGTGTTTCTCCTATAACTTGTTGCAACCAAGCTGAATAAGCATGATCATTTGATGAATAACATGCTTAATCATATAATGTTTAAATCCTCATGCTGTTTTTGCATTCATTGCAAAGAGTGGATGGCAGAAAATATTTGAATGCTTATGATGCAATATACCGGATTCCTTAATCTCAAGTTGTGTCTGATTAGATCCGTATGCAGTGGTCGAAGGGTGTGTATTCTTTATATTTACTTTTACAGAATGGAAATGGTGCTGGGCCTCGATGTTACAATATGCAGGAATGTTAGGTCCATTCCACTACACCTTTGCAAGCTATTGTACAAGAGGCTGGCAATGAAGATACATTCATCCACTGGTAGTGGTCCTAGTGGACTATTGCACTTTGGGAACAAAAACAAAGAATGAGCAATCTCACAAAAAGTTTAAAAGTTATCTGCTGTCTGGAACAAATTCCGTAAGCAAGAAAAGAGATTTTGTAGAGAGCTTGTGTAGCTTGATTGTGGCAATGTCAAGTTTTTACAAATTTCATTTACATCTTGTTTTCAGAAAGAGACTTGCTGAAAAATCAATACTATATTTTTTCAGGATTTTAAGAAATAAACCTACTATTATTGCAACTGTAGTATCTTTGGTAGAACATGACACAATCCTGTATGAGACACATTATTATTATTCCTAAGAAAAACTTTACATAATCTTCTTTGTCTTATATCATATTGCCTTTTCAAGCATACTTCAGATATGAATGTGAGGTGAAACAAGACTCAATTTGAAGTTGTACTTAAGAGTCTTATACATCCTGGCCCACATACCTTAATTTTTATTGATATTGCTATCTAATAGAGGTCACCTTGTAGGAAGTGTCTAGTCTATTTAATCATTTATAGTGATGTGGATATAAATCATTAGACTTGCCCATGTGCAGTCATTCTTACAGCTCCTATATTTTTTTCTGTTTTCCATAATAATTGTTCATTGAGATCCATTATAAAGTTTTTATTTGTGCTGATAGTGATTTCAGGCCAAAGTCTCTGATATTATTATCTTGTCCTATATTTTGCAGCCGGAAAATCCAGTTTTCACTTGTGATCCTGCTGCTGGGTGTTGGCATTGCTACTGTCACCGACTTGCAGCTCAATCTTCTGGGATCAGTGTTATCTCTACTTGCGATAGTGACGACATGTGTTGCACAAATTGTATCCTTTTCACTTTAGCATTTTCTATATTTTTGTTTTGATTTTTTAAAATTCATTTTCTATATTTTTATTTTGATGTTCCATAAAATTGTTTTCATGTCTTGTTCATATCTTTAAAAGCATACTATAGACCATGTTTTACACATTTTACAGTTATATATATTTTGCAGTTATTCGAAATGCATTCTCTCTTGCTTCAAAATAGGTGAATCAATTGGCAATTTGTGATGACTGCACTGTTTTCTCTTCCCAGTCTGTATTTCAGTGTTAGTTTCCTTTTGTTTCATGTGCATCTTGCAGTCTTTGTCTAATGTGTTGTCTCATCTGCTATTTATATAGATGTGTCCAAACAATTTGTTAATAGTACATACCCGTTAAGAAAGCATTCTCATTAAGAAAACTGTCTTGCATTGAAATGCCACCTACAAATCAACGGCTTTTGACATTTGTTGAATATTCCATGCCCCCATTATTTGTTTTCAAGAAATTAGTCCTTACATCTAAAAGAATTTCAGATAGTGGGCTGAAGTATCTCTCTCTCTCTCTCTCTCTCTCTCTCTCTCTCTATATATATATATATATATATATATATATATATATATATATTGGTGACCGATCTAATGCCTGCTTTCAGCCCCTTCTATTATTTTCCTTCTTTGAGAAGCAAAGAGTATCAGGAGAAGTGCAGCGATGTTCTCCTTTCTGAGCACACCCTTTTCCCATAGATACAAATTATTATCTTCAGTTTCCTCTCAAACCGAAGAATTGGCAAACCATATTGGTCTTACTCTGGTCATGAACTAATTCTCATAAGTAGAAAATGTATGTTATAGCCCTTCATGTGGAGATAAATCTTCATGCATCTTATTTTTTTTCAAAAGCCTCATCCTTTCATAATAATGCAGACAAGGTTATGTTAAAGTGGTTGTGTCAAATGTTTGTTATAGAGTGATTTTTCATGATGGCACTTCGTATTATGCTCTCTTTCATATGTCTAACACTACATGGTGTTGCTTTTAAAAGGCTATTAAAAGAAGGAAATATTCTGGGATTTGACCTGGACAGCATGTTGAAACCTTAATCAATTTCTTGCATTCAGATGACAAACACCATCCAGAAAAGATTCAAAGTTTCTTCAACACAGCTTTTGTACCAATCATGTCCATATCAAGCAACGACTTTGTTCATTACTGGTCCCTTTGTTGATGGGCTTTTGACAAACCAAAATGTGTTTGCATTTAAGTATACGCCTCATGTTCTAGTAAGTTCCTGTTTTGGTAAAAATAAGTGTAGATGTACCCAGAGTATCTCTATAAGTTATTCAGTGTATTCTATATTTTTTGTCAGATTACTAATTACTGTTTCTTAATCACGTTTACAGATTTTCATTGTTTTATCCTGTTTGATCTCCGTGTCTGTCAACTTCAGTACATTTCTTGTGATTGGCAAGACATCTCCAGTCACATATCAAGTACTAGGACACTTGAAGACTTGCTTGGTTCTGGCATTTGGCTACATTTTACTTCATGATCCATTTAGTTGGCGGAATATTCTGGGAATATTAATTGCTATAGTCGGGATGGGCTTGTATTCTTATTTTTGTGCAGTTGACAGTCAATCAAAACAAAGTGAGCCGCCTGCACAACTGTCTCAGGTATTGTGTTGTCGATGTTTTTCTTTGTTCTGTTTTTTCTTTCTTGCCTTTTCAGATACTTCTGTCATTATTAATGATTAAGGTGAGCAAAGAAGGAAATGAGGTTTGTGGATGTTACCAGAGGTATCTGTTTTCTCACATGGTAATGAGTCTAATGGCTAAAATTAATTAAAGTGGTCATCAAAATAGTATATGTGAAAAGACCCGACTTATCTGCATTCTTGACTCTTGAGGATGTTCATTTCTGGAACTTTATTTTTTCCATAATTAATATGTGTTGAGTAGTCTGCAAGTTCTGCTATTAATTTGGTTTGAAACATGGATGAACTGGGGTAGGTCCAGTATTAGCAGGTGTGACCAGTGTTGACAGAGTGTGAAGGGAAGTGGGGAGTGGGAGAGGTAGTGCTCCTTCCCAAAATATCCCTGGAGAGAAGCATCCCTGGTTGCTTAGTGTGTGTGTGTGTGTGTGTATAAAACAATGTGCAGAATGGTCAATTAGTTGCATAAAATATGAAAACATAGTTTTTTGTGCCACATGTAGACGAAATACTTCATTATTAAGAAGTTATAAATTTCATCCTTAGTAGATTAATCATTAGAGCATCAACCATTTAGTACACAGACAACTTCGACCATCTAGTGGGTAAATCAGATAACATGAAGTAGACTAGGAAATGATATAGGCTGTCATGGCCAAAGAGTTATAACATGCATATAATGTTTACAGAATAGGCCAGGTACTTAATTTACAAAATAAACAACAGAGGATAGGCTTAGAGCTATATGGTAGAAAGGTAGGCTTGGCCTTAGAGCTATGGTAGCCTACAATTCGTAAATCTGTTCTCCTAAAAACCAGCGCTTTCACCTCTCAAATCCCGAACCAAAGATGAGTGAAATGAGAAATAGAATGAGAAAAGAAGAGAGATTGGGGATTTTATAAGCTCTATCCCTCTTTCACATGGGTCCTATTGGGGTCTTCCCATAGGTGCTGCATGAAAAAAAGATATGAAAAAAGAGGAAATCACCTTTTTTCGGTGCATGCTTTAAAAGCACTTGAGGGAGTGCCCCATCTTGGGTTGGGAGCACACTCCTGAAAACACTATTGAAAGGGAGTGTTTTAGGAGCGTGCTCTTGGGTTTCTCCTGCCTCATTCCATTTGGAGCATGCTTCTAAAGGGGGAGTGGGAGGGGGGCATGACTTCCAAAAAGAAGTTGGGCAGAACATTTATGTGCATGGTAGTGCCTTATAACAAGGAGTTGAGCTTTCATTTTCTGCACAATCATAATGCTTATACGAAAATGAATGATGTTAAATGTAACCAGTGAGTTGAGATATTGTCACCATATGAACTGTGGGAGTACCAAAGTACCTTTTTTGGGATATTCAATAGGGATTGCTTATTCTGTTGAGTATGTTCATGCTTGGATCTGTTCTTCATATAACCAAATTTATCCTGTTTGCTCCCTTCTCGTTTAAGCATTTTAAACATGCTCCCAGGCGATGCTTTATTTACAGGACATGTGAATAGAATGTGGTATAGATTCATAGAAGGATCGATTAAACATGATAATTGGAAAATGTATGGTATATTTCAGAATGTTGCTTCCTCTAGAGATGATTGACTGGATTAGACCTGCAGTCTTAGATTTAAAAAAGATAAGTTAATTTTACTATTGTTCAACAAATGACAACAACTTGGTCAATGGGACTGCTAAGTACAGCTGTGAGAATACAAAGTGGGAGCGCTATAGCAGCCTCTGGAAAATCTTGATATAAGCAAATCTATCCTAGGTTGAGAAGAATCCAAAACCTAAGTCCTAACAGCATGGAACAAAGCGACGATGGAGATACATGCAAGTGTGGGCAGAGAACTGAAGGCCAAGGACCATCTGCCCCCCAGAGGGGATGTCTCACTTGGACGGTGATCAGCATGCCGTAAAACCCTCTCTTGACATCAGAGTCTGAAGGGAAGAAACTCTTGATAGATGACTGGTTGAAAGATCTGGAAGAACAAGGTGATAATGTATGAGATATGTCTCGTTGTCTGGACGCAGAAGCTCGCGACTGAGACTTGGAAGAAATAACCTAACTACTGATGCAATGTGAGTTTTCCTGAAGCTAAGTTGACATGACTGCAAGGGTCTAGCTAGTCAAATGTTGGCAGCTTCCCAGGGTCTCCTGATCCGATATCTGATGTAGTACATCTGTCTGCCTGCCTCATGGTGCCTTTATCTACTGGAAGCACCTGAATGAAGTCTGTAATTGGCCGGACTGGGCTGAAAAGGGTGGACTAAATGAGATCTGAATCTAAGGACGTCCTTCATGTACAAGGCCAAGCATCTCTTGTCTGGAAAATGGAATAACCTGTAATTGTTGGACTACGATAGCTGTTAGACCAAAACCCGCAGGTATTAGTCTCTGCCATAATTGCTGGAGTTAAGGATCCACGAGACGGGATTAATCCATGTCACGAAACTCGCGGGTAGCGCTGAACCCAATGTCCAACAATCTCCCCCCCAGCGCGTGCCGGGCTAGTTTCGAACTCGAGCTCTGATACCATTTGTTGTTCTACCATTGGCGTTAGAACAAAACCCGCAGGCATTAGTCTCCGCCACAATTGCTGGAGTTAGCATCCACGAGAAGGGATTAACCCATGTCGCAAAACTCGCGGGAAGTGCTGAACCCAATGTCCAACAGTAATCTCATAATAGATGGAGCACCTGAAGATGAAGTGTTCCTGTCAGTCTCATGAAGATGACAGAGTTGGCAGATCCTGCGAACAGAGATAAAAAATGATAATTAAAAATGCATGGTAGCACTCAGAATGTTGCTTCCCATAAGATAATATAAGTTAGATAATTTTATTAGTGTCTACGAATGATCAAGAAAGGTCGATGGCATTCAAAGGTTACTCCTGAAAACTCAAAGAATAAAGACACCAATGAGTAAGTACAAGTAAAATAACAAAAAGAGAGAGAACTACTTAGCATTAGGTATAAATGTAGGACTTTGGAAGTAGAGGAGGGAGAAGCAGGATCTTCTGTTGCTACAATCTTTGTGAAGGTGCTAAATTGCCAATGCACTGCCTGATAATGTCATCAGGGGAGTATCTAGGGCTGAGAGGGTTTAGCTTGGTGATCTGAGGAGGAAAATAGACAGTCAGTAGAAGGGCCTGGCTGGGCGATCCATAGAGATATGATTGACTGCATTATGCCTAAATTTTAGGGAGTAACTTATTTTTTTCCTTGGAAACAAATCCCTGGGAAATTTCTGGGCACTTCCCTGCACTTCTCCCCATCAAAAGGATGATACCCAGTGTAAAGTGGGTGGCGTAGACTTAATGTGCCTAACCCTGTGGGAATCGAACGGTGGACCTCCACAGTGTACCAGATTACTGGCAGCTTCCTGGCAACAGTGGCACCAATCAATTGAGCTAACCGTCGGGGCTATTTTGTGTGTAACTTCTTAGGTTCATCAGAACTATTGTAAACTAGAAAACTGCTTGAAACGTGGCAGGTATTACTATTCTTAAATTTGAAAGAATACCCCTGGCAGCTCCAGGTTATTGCTCTTGCATTGATAGCAACAGATAAAGTCACCAGCAGTTTTTTTATAACTGATTATTCTCCTTTTTTGGAATATGAAATATGAGAGCTAAAGTATTTGTCCTTGAAGCTCCATGCCAACTTTATGGGATATTTGGATATATAAATTATCAAAAAGAGATTTAATGATAAATCATAAATGGAATTATTTATTGCACTACAAGGCTTAGGCTTTTAATCATGTTTAAGGAAACCCAAAATTGCCACTTGGGATTTCAGAAACCCGCTGAAGCCTGAAACACTTCGAATGTTTCAGGGAAGCATAGAATATGCTGTAAAGCCTTATTGGCATTGACGTCATTCAGGCAGGTTAGGATGTATGTTGGTAGGGATTGAGATGTATACTTTCTTTCTCAAACTTTCTAGGTAAATTCCCTTACCGCAAGTATGTCTTTGCCCAAACATCTTTGTATGATATATGCTTCTGCCTGCCTACAATTCATCTAGTTCTTGCATTGGCAGAATAGACTCTGCTTGAAGTAAAATCATTTGTTGTGTCTTTGTTAAAAATTGCCAAAGACGGACCCTCGACCCCCCATATGCTGGTGCTATTAAACAGATGCTCAGCTCCCCACCAGTTACCAGAGGCAGGAAAACCAGAAAAGAAGCTAGGGAAAGAGAGGCTGGCCAAAAGAAAGTGTTGGACTCACAGTTTTCACTTGCAAAATTTGGTTACTCTTTGAGAGGTTCATCTGAAAATTAGGTATGTCCAATAAATCTTTTGTTTTGTCTCAAACCATGATAGGCAGATTCTGCACTAAAAAAGTTATCCTAAACCCTGGTTAACTTTAAAGTTAAAACCCTATCAAAACTGCAATATCTGACTACTAGATTCTACAAACACACGCTGTTGGAAACACTAACGAAATACATAAAACTAAACTCCCAAATCTGCATCACTGTTATATATTGAATCTGGAAAACAGGAAAGTAAAATATGCTATAGCTCAAAGCTTAATCTCTCTAACCAACCCAGTGGAAGACTTTCTCACTCTATAGACTAGGAGGAGCTAGATCTACAATCAATGCGCTCCATCTTTGTGGGGCACCTAGGTTAGAAAACTAAACCCTAATCCTAATTCTAATTCTAGCTTAGGGAAATGCACCCTAGGCCGGCATGAGAGAATGCCTAGATTAGAATGCACAACAAGGAGTAGCAGGCATGCATACAAGCAAGCAACCTCCTAGAGATCTGCTTCCTACTTAGAGTTAATCAATTCACGTGTCTACTTCTATAACTAGAAAAGCAACCTGGAATTAGAAAACTGACTGAACTAGAAAGTGAACTGAAACTGGAACTTGCTAAATCTGGAACAGCAGGAATCTGAGTTTAAAGGAAGGTGGCAAAACTAGAAACATACTAAAAGATTGCGCATGCATGTCCTCTTTTCTCCTACATAACTGTGCCTTGCTCACACTCTGTTGTGCACAAGGACCTGGCAAACTGTTGCCATAACTGCTGTTGTATGGACCTGCATTAAATGTGCCCTTACTACTGTATGGACCTGCTGCTGTACCTGCTGACTGTGTGTGACCCACTGCTGTGGAGAAGACTGCTGGGGCTAAACAAGGTAAAATTCTAACATCTTTCTGTGAAAATCCCCAAGCCCTAGGTGACTAAAGTCCTTATGATCTCAATCAAAGAAGTAGATTGCTGAATTTAATTATTGCAAAAATGAATTGCAGACCATAGCATTAATCACACAATAGCTGGAAATCAAATGGTGGATGCATAAAAGTTAATTTCACACAACACAGTTTATTACTCCTTCAATAACTGCTTTTCATTCCTTCGAAAAACTTGCAAGAAAACCTCCACAAGCTGTCCAAAAAACAGTACTGCATGGATACCAAAAAATTACCTTGAACTTGAGTGGAACAATCTGACAAGAGAGTACAGCCTGCTGAAAAAACTAGAAACAACAGTTTTTTGCTGTACGGAAATTACATATGGATTCCATCTGACTGTATGGATTGACACAGCTATGTCCGTATGACTGTACAGAACTGTTCTGTACAATTGTATGGAACTGTGTGCTGCCTGGAAACGCCTCTTTCCTGGCTGCCTGCACTCTCCCTCTGTCTATGACTCGACCTGCTCAACTGCTCATGTGTTCTCTTGTGCTATCTTGACCTGTCTTTATAGTTTTGGTTGAGACCAAAACCCTAATCTATTTCTGAGATTACTCCTAGTCTAAGTCCTGCATGCATGAAACACACTTTTTAGACTCAACTGTTAAAAATAAGACTTTCACTTTTTAACTAAAGTGAATTATAAAGTAGAATTTACTTTTCGAAAATAGAATTACTTTTCGAAAATATCTTGCACGTTCACATGGAACCTGTGTGGAAGTTTCTGTCCAAGCTATAATTCTCAATACTTTCTAGGTAGTGAATGCATCAAGCAGTATACAAGTTGTTTTGTCAGTCAGCAAAAGTCCTGGGAAGGGAAGTGTCTGCCTTCCCTCACTTTGTTAGGAGGTTGGAAGGATGAGGAAAGGAGAATTCTTCCATTTTTCTGCTGTATCAGGCTGTATGGGTATGGCTGCACCCTCCAATATTTTTTACTTCAAATATAACTGTTACTGTTCTAAAAAATTGTCAGTTAGACAGCATTTCAGCGTTGTTCATTTGCTGGGCTTAAATTAAATTATAGCAATTTCAGCATTGTTCATTTGCCAGGCTCCAATTAAATTATTGTCAAGCTCATCCTCTTTTGAATCTTCATTTTGGGATCTACTTCAGATGTTCGTTAGCATTCCTTTTTATGGTACTAATCTGGTAGTAGCAAGGCATCTCATACTCTAATGCGTCTGCAGATTTAAAATAAGGGACTTGTAATTGTAAAGAACTTCAATACAGAGAGGTTTTATTTGGAATGGTGCATCTTTCCAGTGCGTAACTTTGTCTGTATTAACTTGATTGTGATATGTTCAGAATTAAGTCAAATTGTATCAACAAATATTTCTGTTTCAATGTATTATCTAGAATGCTTATTGGGGCATGAGGTGCATTTTTTTTCAGTGAAATCTGTTGAAATAGTTGTGCATTCATCTGATGTATCTTTCTAGGTAGTCAATTTGTCAAACAGTACACAATTTGTTGTCAGTCAGATCAAAAAGCTTGGGAAGGGAAGTGTTCGCTATCCAACAAACTTTTGTACAAGGTTGGAAGGACAAGAGGACAGGAGGGTTCGTCTTCCATTTTTGTGCTGTGTCAGGCTGTATGGATATGGCATTTTTAATTCAAATATAATCATTATGGTTCAAAAAATTGCCAGTTAGACAACAATTTTAGAGTTCATTTGACAGGCTCTTCATAAATTATTGTCAAGCTCATCTCTTTTCAATCTTCATTTTAGGTTCTGCTTCAGATGTTCATTAGCATTCCTCTTTATGGCACTAATTTGGTAGTGGTAAGGCATCTCATATTCTAATGGTGTCTCCAGGTTTAAAATCAGGACTTGTGATTGTAAAGAACTTCTGTACACAGCTGTTATTAGGAATGATGTGTCTTTCCAGTGCCTAACTGTGTCCTTATTAACTTGATTGTGATTTGTTTGGAATTGAATCAAACTGCATCGACACAAATTTCTGTTTTAAGGTATTCTCGAGATTCGAGAATGCTTATAGGGGCATGAGATGCAGTTTTTGTGGTGAAAACTGTGAAAATGGTTGTGCGGAGAAAGGAAATTGAAGTTGCTAGTATAACCTACAAGTTTTTTAAACTGTGACTCTTTCTGACATGAGATGCTTTTACTGTCCTTGTTTATAGAAAGGTTTTCAACAAGTTTTCAATAATTGCAGTTAGGATTTGTTTTCGACTGATGTTTAAGTTCTTAGAAAATCTCGCTTTCACTACAAAATATGGTATTATACCAAAAAAGTCCTTTTATTTATGTGACATATTGAGTCTCTCCGACTTATGTTGCTATGTTTAGTTTTTCGATTTTTGCTCCCTATAAAACAAACCCTCGTTGCATTTCTGTGTCAGGTCAAGGATGGTGAAACAGAGCCTCTTATCATCATCGAGAATGGTTCCAATAAGGGAAATGATAGCGTTGGTCCTAAGGGGCCTATATGGGCATCAAACAAGGATCTGCATGCTTAATCCAAAGCTTCACTAGAGTCGTGATATCAATTCCTAAAGCCCCATTCTGTGTTGAGAGTCAACTAGTTTGGGAGAAAATAGTTCTGTTGGAGCTTGCTTATCAAGGAGGTGCACTGGACTAATAGTCATCGGAGGTTTGGATCATATATTCTATAGGATTGTAGACAGTATTCATCATTTTTGCTGGTGAATTGTAGAATATTTCACAGCGGCAACTTTATGCCAAA
>ML785105.1:82103-137446 GCA_009831015.1 Picea engelmannii | reverse complement strand
TCATTATTGCATGATCCATATTAGAACTTATTTCATTGGGTGATGCTCAAAAGGGTGAAGAAGTGAGATTTGAACTAGCAAAATGAATTGCACAACATTAATCATCACTTTTGGGGCTTGCATCCAATGTCCAAGGCTTTTCAAGAGGTCATCCATCTGAAGAATCCTCTAGCTCAAGCCTTTTTAACCATCAAAGTTTTCCACATAGTGAAGCCCACTTAACTTTCTACCCTATTTGCAAAATCTTAACAAATTTGCGATGCATTAATGACTTACTTGATACTAAATAATAATAAAAAATATTTCATATATTATATTACAAAAGCTTTTCAAATACTAAAAAATGTTTTTATTAAAATATACGACTTTTAATTAAAAGTACTAATAAGAAAATGAATCTCTACTCACACAATTAGGGATTTTCATTTAAACAAATATTATTAATGACTTAAAATAATGGAAAAAAAATAAAGTTTTGACAAAAGTTAGGGAAATGAATGAAGGTTCATGTATATAGCCAAAGTTGTTGTAAAATAATAAGTAGGAAGATGGATGAAGTTGCATGTGGTTTTAGGAATGTCTTTACATATTTAGTTTATTTAGTTTGTTGGAAAGTCAAGTTGGCTAGATGTTTGGATTAATTGTAAACATTGTATGTTGTCATTGATCATATGAGTTATTATACATCACATGAAGAGTAAGTTTGAAAATAAATTAAGGGAAAGCATATAAAAATAAAGGTTTGAAAAGTTTAAAGTAATAAAAGTAATGGAAGGCGAGGGAAAAATTAATATAATATATATATATATATATATATATATTTGAGAGAATGAAAAAAACTTATATTTCATGAAAAATAAATATGCATATTACCGTTCAGTAGTGTAGCTAAACTGTCCATCAACTATTCACTCATTACAATTCATGAACTGTCTTACAAAAATCACTTCCCATCAATGTCTTTCCATACCTTCTCTTTTCTTAAGAGGATTCATCACTGACAATTAAAAAAATAACACAAAACTTATTACATAAAAAGAGAGCTTATAATAAGAGGACAATCTCGTTGATAAAATGATCTGAATGAAACTCCTTTACAACAAAAGCCCCATTGTCCAACTTGAATGCCTCCTTGGAAAGCATGTCAGCCTCTTCATTTAGTTTGCACATGATGTGTTTACAGGTGAGCCAATCCATTTTTGCAGTGAAGTCTCTTATTTGTCTCAAGAGAGGTGAAGTCTCCTAACCCAACAACAAGCTGATCCATTTATCCAATCTATTGCCATTCGAGAGTCGCTGAAAAATTTAAGTTTGCATATTTGTAAGAAATCTGCTTAAAACAACAAAGCCCAAAGAGCCGATAACTCCACTTTATTATTAGTGCCCAGGCCTGGAGTGTAGTGGATTATGTAATGATGATTTTTGTTGATGAATAACTTTTCCCCAACACCACAATTTGCAGGGTGTCCCTAACAGGCCCCATCGGAAAAATCCCACAACACCCCTTCCTGAATCGGTGGCATGATCCAAGTTATGAATTTTTTCTCTTTCTGAATTGTTTTGTATTCACCCACAAGCTTGATAACTAGTCCAACCACCAGTCCTACTGGAATGAAAATATTTTGGAAGATGGCACTATTACGATCCCACGAGAGAAAGTAAACAAAGAAAAAAGGAAAAGATATGTAAACTTGTATTCCTAGGTTTTCTTTCCACCTTTTAAACCATGTTGATAACATATCTCCTAGTCACATACCACTAAGGATTAAATATTTTTCGATGACGCTCCAAACCGACTGACCATATGGGAATTCAATGAATAGGTGTTGTACTGACTCGAAATTGCATTTACAGAGAGAGCAACAATTTGGACTGCACCACCCTCTCTTCATCCCATTATCCCAAGTTAGAAAGTGTACTTAGTGGAGTGGGATGTTACAAGTGCACACAACTTTTATATCGGACACTAATATTTAGCACACTCAACTTTTGGGTTCTGCACATCATTATCTAGTGTGCACAACTTTTGTGTCATGCACCAATATTCTACACAATTACATCTTTGCTCTGCGTCACACCAACATTTACCGTGCACCCTCTTGCACCCAATACTCAATGCGCATCTCCAATTCTATTCCACGCTACACCAATATTCCACGTGCACGCACTACACACCAATACTTAGCGCACGAGAGTACTTTTTTCACTCCACTGTTTTTTTCCCTATTTTCAACTTGCGACCCCGCAACCATCATAAAAATGCCCATCTCACCAACTTCATGTGGATTTCCAACCCATTCAAGTCCAATGTTGAACCAAGAGCTCTTATACCACTCTGTTACATCCCTTGCTCTGCCCTGATACCACTGACGTCTTCACTACTACAAACTCATTAGATAAAGCTACGATATCAAAGCTTTCTTCTGCAGAAGCAACTCATTGAAACCAATAATGCACAACTGGTCTTGTTCTACGTGCAACTATGGTTTCCTAGTGTGTGCAAGCCGGTCTTGCACCACGCACAAAAAATATGTCATAGAAACTTTGCGTGCTCAACCATCATTGTGTCGACCACGTCGACTGTCCTCAACACACATGACATTTATAGATTCATGCTAGAACCCATATGATTAATGCTGAAGTTACTTAATAGATAGCTACTAATACAAAAAAAAAAACTCATAATACAACTATGCGTGTAACCATTCCTTATGCCACACGTGGGGTTTGTCCCATTCGCACTCGTAGACTGACACCACTATGCACACGCGATGCTTTAGGCCTTGCCTCAGAATCCCATGACCATTATCACAAAATTATTTAATGGGAACACTTAAACTACCATGCTCTACATCTGTGGAAATTATGCAGAACCAACAATATATGCACAACCAACATAATTATGTATCAGTTCCATAACATAAATAACATAAGCAGTCACTTGTTAAACAATATATAAACACATATAAACTATCATGGCCCATGCTCTGCATATGCAACAAACATGTAGTTCTACAACATATACAACCCATGCATAAATATATATACAACTGTAACACATAATATATTTAACATCTATATGCACATTACTCAGAGAATAACACACATAAGAAGACACTTATCTTTTTTTGTAATCCACCAACTACGTGTAGACCTCAGACATTCCTCATAGCCATAGAATATTCCACTCAGAGTCTTAGTAGCAGGCCACCCCCAAGCTGGGGCTTAAACTCCACCAAGTTAAATGATTCCTAAGCCAATCTAAGGTCTATCAACAGTCAAAACACTCAGACAAAGGTGCCAACCCCAACAAACAAACTACAGTCCCTCATTCCCCACATGCATGTCCCACCCCAGGAAGTGTGCCCCTTCTCTTCTCAACAGTCCTTGGGCTGCCCCACTTCCCTTCCAAGGCTTCAACAACATGCTTGACAGGAAGTCTCAGAGCCATGTAGCTACAACTGTGAACCTTGGGAAAACAATTCCCAGTAGTTCTCTCACACGGAGAGAGTTCTTACGGGCCTGACAACCCACTTCTTTGAAAAACACGGGTCTGACAAGCCGCTTCTTCGACAAAAACGGGCCTGACAACCCGCTTCTTCGACAAACACAGGCATGACAACTTGCTTCTTCAATAAAACACATGCCTTCCCAAGAACATGGTTAAATTATGGCAACAAGTTACAATAAGATGTGGATTCTTAGGAGAGGAAAGTTGGTCTGCATGATCTCAGAATGGGTGAAAATACCCCCCCCGAAATACACTAAGGCCCAACAATATATTTGCATGCTTATAATTGGACACTTGTCACCTTAAGAGATAACTTAGCTCCACTTGGTGACTTGTTCCCATTCCTTAGAAACTTAGGATAAATACATATCCCATAATTACACTTTTGGAAATATTATTTAAATATTCCCTTTAAGCTTCACACCCCTTTCCCATTCTAGTGGAGTTTTATTCCCTCGTATCTTTTTGTTTGATTGGTCTGCGCGTGGTGATATATTTTTATTAATATTTGAGTGCATTTACGTTTTACAAAAATAGGCGCACTGGCCTTTGTCGCAATCCAGGATCCCTAGCCTAATAACCACACAAGAACTCTGGCTTCAATATACATATACACAAAGGCTCCTTGACTCCGAAAATATCTTGGCTACAAACACGGTCTGACACACACTTTGAAGCGACCCTTGCACATTTACCCAGGTGTGCGCAAAGACATGAAACGAGAACACACTCTTCCCTTGATTCACACCCACAACAATCCTCGCCCACCTACTCAGGTGCACACAAAGCTATGAAACGAGCGTGCACTCTTTCCTTGGTGCACGTGTGCTAACTGTACCCAAAAATTGTGCACCAACGACTCATTGGCCTATATGTACATTTACATTTACATTACAATTGGGGTTCAACCTAGGGGTATTACAATTATCTACCACATAATACATGAAATATGCAAGATGTCTTGAAGCCAACCAAGGATTTCCATTAAACACTAGGACTTGAGTAATCCATGCATAAAAATGAAGCTCACCTGAACACGACATAACACCTACAAAATACAAAGGATCAAACAAAACTTTCCAAAAAATTTCTTCGTTAGAGGCTATATTTGAAACATACAAAGTGATGATTTATTAATATTAGAGAATTTTATATCAGTCATACAAATACCAAAGATGTGGAGTCACCATTATAACTTGAGAATTATGAGAATTTGGGTTCATAGATAGCTTACCTATGCTTTAAATCAATCCCAAGTTACCTTTCAATCTTTCTTTATGGTAATTACCTCTTGCAATTTACCTCTTTATATTTTCTTTGAATGGAGTTGCTAGATGAGACAAATCAAGTTAGAAATAACAATAATCTCATCAAGATACACATACAATAAAACTTACCCACAACCTAGGGATGCAAGAAAATGTTTTAAGCCTGGCATGAATAATGTTGCATCCAGAAACAAACCAAGAAGGATGTCCCCAACAATGGTGCCAAAAAATTTTACTACCCAAACTAGCAACCTTTGTAGAGGTTCTAATAGGGGTAAGCACAACATGATAAACACACCACTTTCACCTTAGCATAGTTTCCCCTTCACTTTAGGCTAGCTCCTTGAAGCCACAGGGGGGTATCCCAATCCACATAAACAAGCCTATATAGTACCGTTGATTCTAAAATATGCTTAGTCATTTATAACTCTCTCTCTTCTATATCTCATTCCTACACTTAACAAATTTTCCACTTTATCATAGATTCATGAGTCTTGTTATAACTTCCGCCTCCTCCAAAGTGCACTATTGTGTTTCTCCATAACCATAATGCACCAATACTTAGCTTATTTTGAAGTATTTCACAGGTTCATCACGTATTATCTTGCAAGTCCAAAATTCCGCCGTCACCAAAAAACACTGTCTCATTCAACCATCCTCATTTTGTACCATACTTAGAACTTTTTCTAATTTTCACTGCGGGTTGAGTTTATTCATTTATGTCATGACGATTAGTCTGTCCTTTCGCTTCATGATACAAAGTTATTTCTTTAGATTTCATTTCTCTCTTGACACTTCAATACTTATCCAGTTCAACCTTTATCACGGAAGCGAAGATCATATCAAAATTCTTTAAAAATCTTGTTCCTTCCCCTCCGTCCATTCGCTTTGTGATACTTAGTCATTTTGTGAGACTTTACTGTGGGGTTGTAGGTTCAAAATTACCCCATTATCTCTTCCTTTACATCCATATCTCCACCAATCCATGGTGAATACTTTTTTCTTCTTGTCACATTCTCTGAGTAATATTAAATTCAAATCCTATAGGAAATAACAAGTGGTTAAGTATCAAAGGACCATTATTAATGGCGAATTTCTTGAGACCGTTCTCAATAAATTCAAATTAATTTTACTCTAATCATCCTTTCGAAAAAAGAGCTTTAATGTATATTATGGAAAAATATTTTCTTCGATATTAACGTTCCAAAATATTGTACATAATCCACCAACTCCTTAAGCATGGCTACCATAAGGAAAGAGAGCTTTTGTGGAGATACTCTTAATACTTTCGAATGAGAGGATCCAAAATTTCACTGGTCTAGAGCATACAAATACTATTCTACATTATCGCTTCTAGGAAGAAATGCTAATGATATTTGGACATCGGGAATTTCCAAAGCATGGTGTTTTCTAGAGGTTTTTTATGCTATGGAGCTGGTTTCATGGTGTATAGATAAATATGAGAAAAATCAAAGAAATATTCAGTTGCAAGGACAATCCCCAATTTCTCTGGCACCTTCAACTTTCAAGAAAATGTTTAGGTTACCAGTGCCAAAGATGAATTTTAAAGTTGACAAAGCCAAAGAGTTCTTGAAAGCTATAAATGGTGGTTGGGGCCTTTTATAGCAATATATGGAAGACCCGACAACAATTCCAGAATATTTATCAACCATACAGGTCAGTGAGTTAAAAAAAACCATATCAAGAAATAACATGGCTCTTTGCTAGGGTTGTTGGATAATAATCAACTGCTATACTTCCTCATTTAGTTTTGTATATTTATATTTTTCTATCCATGAGAAAGCAATTTTTGACTGGTCGAAAATTATTTTTGGTGAAATAATCTTTCCAATTATCAAATTCTAGGAAGAATAAGAAGTTCTACATGTCTACATATTTAATCTTTTCCATCACATCCTATCATGATTCAAAGGATTACGTTTAGCAAAAAAATCAACTGCAAGATAGACCCAATTAACACATGGTACCCAACTTTGTGGAAACAAAAGGCCATGTATCATTTCTATGAAGTGTATGGTTCATTCACTTCTTCTTTTAAGAAACTCATGTTTGGACCTGGTACTTCAAGACTTTCTCTAGAAGTGGCCATGTTTTTGGATAAGAAGAAAAGTTTTGAAGAAATGGAACATTATAGTGTCATCAAGAGTTACTGTTCCCGAGAAAGCCCAATTTATCTTCCATTTTATGTACCAAATATGATATTTATAATAAAAGTTCGCAGACAATACATATTTTGGGCCCATTTCTTTTATGAAAGGAATAAAAAACAATTCATTTCCTTACCATGGAAAATTGGTGAAATAACATTAAAAAATGCTTCAAAAATTGATGAATATGCAGTCCAGTTTGATCAGTACAATTTAAATGTGAGTTTGATCAGTACAATTTAAAGGTTGCAAATGAAATTAAAGGGTTTGACCCTAATCAATATTTCATGAATCACATGATTTCTACGGGTTTCAGTGTATCCTATGCAAATACCTATTTATTTGGAGAAGAAGAAGACAATGGACATTGTTGATGAATGCAGCTATGGGAGACATCCTCCAGCTTACAAACCTGTGAGATGTGGAACATAACAGCTATGTGAAGCCTTTCTCTTAGCTTACAAAACTGAGAGAAATCCCCTATGAAGGGTTCGTGGTTCTTGCCCGGGACAGAGTTAGGAACGTAGAGATGACCTCCTCCATGACGTGAGTGAGAAGAAATCCAGATGATTATCTGGGTGAAAAACGATCTGTTGAGTTAAGACATGCCTGTGGCTGAGCACAAGGTGAACGTGGGAAATCCCAAAAGTGCTGGGCAAATCATCATGTGAACATAAATAAAGATGATGTGATGGCCTCCTCTGAGCAACAGAGTTGACGCGAAGACTCCAGATGATTCTCCTGTTGGTGGCAGTGGGAAAGCAGATCTGTAGAGTGGACGTGCCTGTGGACGAGCATAGGTGAACGTGTGAAGACTTGGTTCATCTGTGTAATGCAGTGAAACAGGTCCATGACATCCCTATGGATGTGCCCCTAGTGGATGAGCACTAGTAGGTGTATCCGATCCTTTGCTATATATTGTTCAAGAGTCAGACCTACCTGTAACCCTAGTTATTGTGTAAAGGGTATAGGTCGGCCCTATGTTAATATGATTAACATAAACAAGATAATTAATATTGTGAATATTAATTATTATAATAATAAATATAATAATAAGTATATTTGACTTAGAGAGGTCAGCCCTGTTGTGCCAATAGAATCCATTTTTAATTAGTCAAATTCTAATATAAGTAGGAGATGATTCTCCATTGTAGAATCATATCCTTCTCATATGTTTTGGAAATTTCAGCAATACTTCTCTTTGGCAAAGGTGCGTACCTCTCTTGGGCGCTAGTGTTCTAGGGCTTAAGCACCCTCTTGCGTGATAAGTCATTCTTGGTGGTGAAAGGTATTTCTCTTGAAGAATATAGCAAAGGATTTAGCTGGGTTTTTCTCCATTGTTTGAGAAGGGTTTCCCAGGATATATCTTGTGTTCTTGCGCATGGTGTTTCTTCTTGTGATCTTGGTTGCTGCAACATTCTTGTTTATGGTTAAGACATGATGAAATTAAATGAACTACATGCTTAACCTAGCTTATGAAAACTTCAACATGGTATCAGAGGATAGGTCTTGAAAGAACCCATTGCACAAGCTTCTTTCACAAGAAAAAGGAAAAACGTCATTGTTGTTATACAAGAAAATTAGGGCTTTTTATTGAAGAATATTTTCAGCCTCAAAACCATCTAGAAAAGTGCGCCCTAACCCAAGGAACTCTTTGGCACCTTCGGCGCACCTTTTAAGTGGGTAGATCTCCCGAAAAGTGAGACCCTAGTTTTCACCAGTACCAGAAGTACCACAAGTACCAAAAATCCAGAAGTACCCGAAAACCAGAAGCACCAGTCCAGAAATCCGCTGGTCAAGTTTGAGGGGGAAAAATTTGGATTTTCAGAAATATGACTGTACCAACATACTCGCCTCAGTTCAGCGCATCTAGCCACTGGATCATAATTTGAAATTTTGAAGTTTGAAAAATTAGGGTTTCCTCATAAAACCCTAAGTTGCAATTGCAGTTGCAGTTTCAGAATAAGTTGCAGTTTTAATATCAGTTGAAGTATCAACGGTAGTACCAGTTGCAGTTTTAGTATTAGTTGAAGTATCAATGGTAGTACCAGTTGCAGTTACCCTTGAAATTCTTAAGAGTTGGTAATTATTACCGCTGCTACCAAATGGTGCCACTACCTGCAAATGCTATCAGAGGTATGCACTCACATATGTTTAACTGTTAAATATTTAAAGGGTATTTTCAGGAGAAGGGATCTCTTGCCATAGATCCACAAGGATCTCAAGATCCAACACATTCAGAGGAATATTACAACCTAGGTTTGATTATTCTGATATGCATCTATTTATTATGACATTATTTTGATCTAGGTTGCATATTGAAGTTATGACCATCATACCAACCTTTGGTCAAAATTAAAGTCAAGGTATTAGATGGATTAAAGTTGAGATCATAGAGTTTATTCTCTAACCCAACCTTTTGTCAAGATAACATATTGTCCTAGTACAAAAGACAGGTTGAAGAAAGCACTTGTCATCTTGAGTGAAGGAGACTTGGAAAAAAAGAAACACACACTCATTCTTGAGGACAAGACTCCAGGTTCGAGGTTTGATTAATTAAGATGATAAGATTCAAAATTACAAAGTTGATTACTACCCCTTACAAGTAAACACTATAGTTGAGGTAGAAGTCTTTGTAAAGTATTATACTTGGTAGCATGTGAGCATATTGAGATAAATACTTAATGTAACATATACAACTAACATATCCTCTAGGAGAAACCTCTTGTGTTGATCCCAGGTTACCATGAAGGAATGTTTGATCACAACACTAGAAGAGCGTTGACCTCGTTTCGTATTGTATTTCTTACTTTTGATCTTTGCTTCAGACAGGTCACAAGTGATAGCTCTAAAGGAGCTACTGTAATGATTATTCATGTTTTTGTTTTATCTACTATTTTCAAAAGAATATTATTCTTGCTTGTTGTCTTGTTGACCTTGTTCAAGTCACAGGTGATAACCTTAAGGAAGCTATAATGAAGGTTGCAGAAGGCAGCATATTAGATGAGATATGAAGCAGACTATGTACATGACCATATACATTCATGTACCCAAAGAGAAGAAGTCCAAGCTAGATCCTTTAGGAAGAAAGGATATAATGAATCTTCAAAGACATCTCTAGTAAGAGACAAATTGAGACAAGCAAAGACGTTGTCCTTGAAGAAGAGATAGTTTTTCAAAGAACCAGAGAATCTCAGATGGATATTGACAGTGAGACAATACCTTCTCCCCCTTCAACAATTCAGAGGGAGACAAATATTACTCCAGCTTATCCAGGATCTCCAGTTGATATGTTCAGAGATATTGTAGTAAGGCATAAAATGCCTACCTAGACTCACTCTGCAAGAGGCAGAGAAACATACAAGCTTCTTAAGACACATTCTGAAAAAAGAAAAAGAGATTTTCGAGCTATCCTTTAGTCATGAGCCACTTCATTAATGCTGAGACTCCTTTTCTTAGAGAAACAACAAGAGAACCGGTATGGCAAGATGCCATAACAGAAGAAAACCAATATATCTTAAAGAATCATGCATAAGATATTATTCAAGGACCAGAAAGGGAAGTCTGTGGTAACTTCCAAGAGGATCTATAAGAACAAGCATGTAACTGATGGAAGTATCAAGAAAGACAAACAAGATCCATAGACAGAGGTTTCTCATAAACAGAGGGAGTTATCTATGATGAGACACTTGACCCAATGAATCGATACACTTCCATCTGTACTACCATCCATGAGTTGGAAACTATATCAGATACATAGATTCTTGATGAGTTTGGATTTCAGAAAGAGTGTTGCTGATCCAAACCTATACAATGTTGGAGACGAGACTGATCCACAACTGATTGGATCACTAATGTATCTGGTTAACACCAGACTGAATTCATACCAAGCAATGAATGGGCCTAGTCATTTCATGAGTCAACCAAGACAGACTCACTAGACAACAACAAAACATGTATTGAGAGATATACAAGGCACAATTGGATATGGCCTGAGATATGCCTCTAGTGTGAAACTAAGTTTGCAGGATATACCAATTCAGATTGAGAAGAAAGTATAGTGGAAAGAAAGAACACATCCAGTTGATGTTCTACTGTGAATTTTGCCATGGTTTCCTGATGCAACAAAAAACAAAACTCTGTGGCCTTGAGTACCACAGAGGTAGAGTATATAAGCATCAAGTGTGCAAATCAATGTGGCTTCACAAGCTTCTAATAGATTTAATTGACCATGATATGGATCCCATGATGATGACCAAAAGTCATGAGTAAAAGCTCCTTGAGAACCGAGTGTTTCTTGATGGATCGAAATACAATGAGATGAAACATCCTTATTTCATAGATAAGATGCAGAAGAAAATCATACTCATGTAGTACCTTCCTACACATGAGAAAATTGCAGATATCTTCACCAAATTAAATTCATGAAGAATGGCCCCCTAGTTGAGAGGGAGTGTCGATAACTCCAGTCAAGACAAAATTTAAAATTCATCTGTGTGAGACTTGGCATGATAAAGAATGCCTCCCTAGCTGAGAGGGAGTGTTGATGAATACAACTATGGGAGACATCCTCCAACTTACAAACATGTGAGATGTGGAACATAACAATTATGTGAATCCTTTCTCTCAGCTTACAAACCGAAGAGAAAGCCCCTATGAAGGGTTCTTGGTTCCTTCCTGGGACTGAGTCATGAACATAGAGATGACCTCCTCCATGACATGCGTGAGAAGAACTCCAGATGATTATCCGGGTGAAAAACAATCTGTTGAGTTAGAACGTGCCTGTGGCTGAGCACAAGGTGAACGTGGGAAATCCAAAAAGTGTTGGGAACATCATCATGTGAACATAAATAAAGATGGTGTGATGGCCTCCTCTGAGCAACATAGTTGACTAGAAGACTCCAGATGATTCTCCTATTGGTGGCAGTGGGAAAGAAGATCTGTAGAGTGGATGTGCCTGTGGATGAGCACAGGTGAACATGTGAAGACCTGGTTCATCTGTGTAATGTAGTGAAACAGGTCCATGGAATCCATATGGATGTGCCCCTAGTGGATGAGCACTAGTGGGTGTATCCGATCCTTTGCTATATATTGTTCAAGAGTCAGACCTACCTGTAACCTTAGTTATTGTGTAAAGGGTACAGGTCGGCCCTATGTTAATATGATTAACATAAACAAGATAATTAATATTGTGAATATTAATTATAATAATAATAAATATAATAATAAGTATATTTGACTTAGAGAGGTCGGCCCTGTTGTGCCAATAGAAGCCCTTGTTAATTAGTCAAAGTCTAATATACGTAGGAGATGATTCTCCATTGTAGAATCATATCCTTCTCATATGTTTTGAAAATTTTAGCAAGTACTTCTCTTTGGAAAAGGTGTGCACCTCTCTTGGATGCTAGTGTTATAGGGCTTAAGCACCCTCTTGTGTGCTAAGTCATTCTTGGTGGTGAAAGGTCTTTTTCTTGAAGAATATAGCAAAGGATTTGGCTGGGTTTTTCTCCCTTGTTTGAGAAGGGTTTCCCAGGATATATCTTGTGTTCTTGTGCATGGTGTTTATTCTTGTGATCTTGGTTGCTGCAACATTCTTGTTTATGGTTAAGACATGATGAAATTAAATGAACTACATGCTTAACCTAGCTTATGAAAACTTCAACAGAAAGAAACCTGAAGCAGATCCAATTGGAGATATTGAAACTGTTATTATCACTAATGAAACACAGACAACATGAGAAGGTTGTAAACGAAAGAAGCACATAGTCTCAAAATACTTCTCAAAGAAGTGGCACAACCAACCAAAACCCTGAACTTGTAACACAAGAGTAGAAGAAATATTTAACTGAAAATTATGGTGATGGAGATGACCATGATCCTCCTAAAAGGAATATTGAAAGGCCTCATAAGCTCACCATAAATAGTAAAATAAAAATATAGACAAATCAACAAGAAGTAGGTGAGGTTGTACTTGAAGACGAATATTCCTTTGAGGACACATATTTGGATGTGGAAATCGAAGATATAGAGTTTTTGGATGAGGAATAAAGAAGTTGCAGTGGGATTGTTGAGACAAGAACCGATATTCTATGAAGAAGAATCCTTAAGTCTTCATAGTGCTCTATTTGATAAAGAATCAAAGAAATTAGTCTTTGAAAGAACTAATTCAAAATAAAAAAAAAAGTTCAAGGAAAGTCAAATTCAGAATTTAACTTGAACGAAGTCCCACCATCAATAATTGCGAGGATTCATAGAGCTACAAGTGATTCCTTGGAAGTGTCAGTTGATGATATGGAGGCTAAAAATGCCAATTTAAAAGAAAGGATTAAAGAACTGGAAAATTCCTTGATGCCACTACAAATATTTTCCAGTTCGATTTCAACAGTTAAGCCCTGGAAGATCTCTGATGGAACACCAGATTCAATTTTGAAATTAAGGGGAATATCAAGTTTTCTTGCTGCAGTCAGATGATATATTGGGGAGAATATAAAGAAGGGAATGTCTCTCATTCTAGAGGCATGGTATTTGGCAGTCAATTTTTTTTCTTTGGGTTCCAGAATTAAAAATCTGAAGCAATATCTTCATGAAGATCTAGAAAACGATGAGAGTTTCTATAAAGATTATGTTACTAAATATGTTTTAAATGTTTCTAGTATGAGTGAACTAAAAATAAAAGAAGAAGATTTACCATCCCCCACTCGCACAAAACAATTAAAAGCATGTTGGATCAAGAGAATAAATCTTTTAAAAAAAATATTGGTTGATTGTGTTCATATTATGGTAGTTGCAGGAGGTATTAACCTCCACATGTAACCCTGAAAAGAATAGAATATTCCAGGAAGAAAGAAGAAACCCTAAAGAATTGGACATAACCCTAGAAGACAAGTCGACTAAAGAAAATATTTAATATTGAGTTTTTAGCCTCTAGAATGAGAAGTCGACCCAGACAACTAAGGAGGAGCAGTATAAATACATGACGCCAGAGCTCATTTGAAAGACACAGCTCAAAACTGCAGAAATTCAGTAGTGCAGACTGTAGAAATCTAGTGCGCAAGTATGGAGGGTAGCTGCAGCTGCAGTTACTACAAATCTGTAATTTTGGTCTTTCTGGGTTGGACTTTTTGATCAATCTTGGTTATCTTTGCTTGGTGCATTAGCCTTGGTTGGCTATTGATTTATTACCAGAATTCTTCTCTGTCAAGGTCAAGGTGCTCGGGGGTGGAATTTGTGCCTATGGTTGGGTGACAATATTGCTATATTTTCTATGGTTAAACGAGCACACCCACTTTTATAACAGGTTATGGGCCCACACTATCTTTAGATAGTCTAACCGTTGGAAGATATATTGGGAGGATTTTTTCTCAGTTACAGTTGCAGTTGCAGTCAATTTTTTTGCTGCAGCAACGAAACCCTAAACCTCTTGTTGAGGCACCTTAAGTGAAGAGATTGACCTAATTTCTGGATAGCCTAGTGCACCCTAGCCTAGCGCACCTCCTGGTACTCTCAACAAGCTAAGATGTCAAGTTTGAGTTTTTGGTCAAAGTCAAAAGGTTGACCAAGTCAAAATCAAAGGTTGACCAAGTCAAAGCAGTCATGACTTACTCTATGAAGTCATAAAACAAGTTAGAAGGAGCTTCTAACTTCATAGCATGGAAGACAATGATTGATCTCATCCTTTCCAAGAATAAAGTGTTGAATATCGTGAAAGGAAAGATCGTGGAACCACAGTTTGAAGAAGGAAGAGAGAAGGAACCTCAGAACGTTGCAGTTATGGAGAAGTTCAAAGACAATGACATCAATTCCATGAGTATCATAGTGGAATTTGTAAAAGACCACTTGATACCCTATATCTCTCATCTTGACTCATCTAATAAGATGTACGATGCCTTAACTAACCTCTTCTCAGTCAGAAACATTGGACAAGTAATGGGTCTAAAGAATGAGCTACCTGACATGAAAATGAACGATGATGACAACATAACATCATACCTTGTGAGAATCTCTCAGTTAAGAGATCAACTACAAGCTATTGAAGAAATCATTTCAGAGAAGGAACTGGTAAATATAATGCTCAATGGTCTTCCCAAGACATGGGATGCATTTGCCACAAGCATGAACACAAGAAAGGAGTATCCCACATTTGAAAAACTTTGGACTTGTTGTGTACAATAAGAATCAAGGATTAACGCAAAAGAGAAATCCCAAAATAAATACGATGATCAAGCTTTCAAAGCAAAGTTCAAGAATTTCAGGAATAAGAAGAAGTTTGGCTCAAGGAAGAAACCAAATCAAGAAAAGGACATGTCAATGATACAATGCTTCAATTATCGAAAATATGGTCACTACAGGAACCACTGTCCCGATTTAAAGAAAAGGAAGGAAACAAACGAAGCAACAGTTTCCGAAGAAAGGGAACCCTCAAAGAAAGTCAAGCAGGATAAAACAAACTTCTTCTTCTAAGTTAAGGTAACAAGATTCTTCAAAGCTCTTGTATATATCATGTTTACATAGTTCCTATACACATCATGTATATCTATTTATTAGAAGAAAATATGTTCAAGGGAAACGATACTTATGGAAGAATAAAATGATACAGATTGCTATCATGATGACTACAAGTCAAACAATACACATGAAAAGATGAAGTATGTTGACAATCTTTGGTAACGACTCCCGTGGAAGCTATTACATAAGTAACAACTGCAAGATAAGACGAAATCAAAATAAAACTGAAGAAACCCATAAGAAGTCAAAACAGAAAGAAGTCAACAATCAAGAGGAAATTAGAAAAAGACTTGTGACACTTTGCAGAAGGCAATAAGGATGCACACAAAAGCGTGGAATCTCTTAGATGGAGGGAGCTTATTACACAATTCCAAAAGAAGAGAATGCATTCATGCATGAAGCAAGGATTAGGAGGGATCTAATCCTAAATGATATGATCCATTGAGGATTATGAAGTATCTGTCCATGTTCCAATTGAAAGTAGCAGCCATTATAAGCGACACGTGTTCAATTTGACTCTAGAAGAAGTCTTCTTCGAAAAGAAGCCTTAAAGTATCCTTGGTTGTCCATCTACATCCATGATCCTATGATGAAAGGAAGAAGCTGGAATCTTCATGGCATATAGAATACCCCATGGACCCAAGAGCTAAAGGGAGACATGAGGAAGAACATGAAGATTCCAAGAAAGAAAGAAAAACAAGAACAACCGGTTATTATACCGAGAATCACAAGACTACCAACTTGGTTTGAACCCACTAAGAAGCAATCGAGCAGAAGAAATCAAAGTTATGATAAAGAACAATGTATGTAAGAAAATGTGAAAAAGAATTATGAATGGAAGCACTGCAAGATTCAGATATTCTTCCAGAAGGAGGGAGAAGACTATGACAACAACTTGTTCTAGTAAACCAGATATACCTCTTGTAGTATCCATGGATTGGAATTTACATGTAAAAAATTGTTCTTCCCAATAAGGCAAGTGAGAAAGAAGATTATACCAGAAAGAGACTCATGTATGCAGATATAAGAAGACCTTGTATGGATTCAAACAACCTGATGAAGAGTATCTCATATACATCAAAAGTGTGGTGAAAATGTTCTATGATAGAGATGGTGTATCATAATAGTTACTCAGAAGTCTGGGATGATAGATTGCTAATCCATGGAAAAATCTCATGATGACAGAAGAAGTGCTACTTGGATATGTTTAAGTTTGAGCCTTGCCACAATGTTATGAGCTAGCAGGAAACATAAGTGTTGAATTCAACCATGATATATTGTAATGATCAGAGCTATATGAAGCCTTCAGATAAAACCAATGTTCCATGACAGATCGAAGTACATTGAGATCAATCATTATATTCTCTATGATGAAGTTCAAAAAAAAGAAGTGGTTCTCCAATATATCTCCATAGTTGAGAAGATAACATATATTTTGGTAAAGCCTTTGCCCAAGATGAAAAGTTTGCATACTCAAGAAACAAGTTGAGGCTCATAGAAACAAATTCCTTATTGAAAAAGGAAGAGATTACTCCCAGGTTGGGAGGGAGAACTTATATGTTATTGATTTATGGATAGTCATTTTCAATTTGAAAAATGGTCTAGCACGATCAGTTCCTTTCCAGTTCAGAAAGTGGTTTGAGATTTCTAACGGACAAGCATTTTCTAGTTCAGAAAATGGTCCAGATCAGACAATCATTTTCGTAATGAAAATGGTTTGATAGATTGTTGATGTACCATAGACATCGATTCCCCTTGTGGTTAATGTGGGGGAATGGTCTAGGACAATCATTCTTCTTGGCAATCACTATGAGTAGTGGTTAAGTAGAATGGTCTGCCTCATTGGGCAATCATTCTTTCGAAGTTCATAGTTGTGAGTAGTTTTGAAGAATGGTCTGTTTTGGAGGTTGGTGCAGGACAATCATTTCCATTAGGAAATGGTCCAGACAATCATTCCCTAGGGCAGAATCATTCTATCCAGGTTTCACTATGATTAGTGCCAGAGGAATGGCCCAGTTAGGTGAATGGTCCAGGTTTAGCAATCAAGGACATGCATTCCCTAGGGTGGACTCATTCTCTCCAGGTTGCACTATGATTAGTATTGGAGGAATGGATCGGTTAGGTGAATGGTCCAGGCTCAGAAATCAAGGACAATTATTCTTCTATGCTTGATAAGAATAGTCCAGATAGCCGATGGTTGATGTTTTACCTTCTGAGGGCAGATGCTCTTCCAAATCTCACAGATGTGATTGGAACAATGGCTCATATGACTCAGTTTATATCATGATATTGTTTTATGTAGGTTGATATAAGATAATATGATTTCTATGGAGATTGTATGTCTCTGGACAGTAGATGTATTCTACTGTGATGGATTTGTTCCACCGGTTGTGACTACGTGTCACTGATTAAGTAGCTGTGTGCTACTTGGTGTGGTTGTGTACCACTGGATAATAGTTGTGTACTACTATGGATAAACACATTTGTGTTCTATTGAATGGGATTGTTCTTATTTCCATGTAGACTATCAATAGTGTTGGAAATAATTATCAGATAGATGGATAGTCAGTGTGCTGGTGGACAGACATTCTCTAGACGGAAAATGGTCCAGGACATTTTTTCTTCTAGGATGTATGTCTGGATTAGAAGAATAGTCCTTGTAGCCCATGACGTGGCTTCCAACATTTGTTGGAATAGTTATTCTTCTAGGATGTATGTATGGATTAGAAGAATAGTACTTGTAGCCCATGACGTGGCTTCCAACATCTGTTGGAATAGTTATTCTTCTAGGACATATGTACGGATTAGAAGAATGGTTCTTGTATCACTCTATGGAGTGAGTGACTTATTCAACATCATGCCTGATTACTTAGATGAAGTATGGATTTGAGAGATGATGTAGTTTATGCTATCAAATGATACTGATAGTGATGATGGTGCTCGTGATCTAATCATGAGATAGCCTGTGTGGTTATGATGATGCTACCAATTGAATGGTATGTTTGTGCTCAAGACCTTTGCTTTCAATACCTCCCTAGCTAGGAGGGAGTGTTGATATTATGGTAGATGCGAGAGGTATTAACCTCCACGTGTAACCCTAACAATAATAGAATATTACGGGAAGCAAGAAGAAACCCTAAAACATTGGACATAACCCTAGAAGACAAGTCGACTAAAGGAAATATTTAATATTGATATTTTAGCCTCCAAAATGAGAAGTCGGCCCAGAAAGCTAAGGAGGAGCACTATAAATATAGGACGCCAGAGCTCATTTGAAAGACACAGATCGCAACTGCAGAAATTCAGTAGTGCGAACTGCAAAAATCTAGTGCGCAAGTCTGGAGGGTAGCTGCAACTGCAATTACTGCAAACCTGTAATTTCAGTCTTTCTGGGTTGGAATTTTTTTATCAGTATTGGTTATTTTTGCTTGGTGCATTAGCCTTTGTTGGCTGTTGAATTGATACTAGAATTATTCTCTGTCAAGGTCAAGGTGCTCGGGGGTGGAATTTGTGCCTATGGTTGGGTGACAATATTGCTATATTGTCTATGGTTAAATGAGCACACCCACTTAAGTGTAAAAAAAGTGAAATTTTATTTTAATTTGATTGAATTAGAATTGGCAGGAACCACTGGGGAAGTTTGAGATCCAAAATTAATATTAAATTCTATGCTTATGAAAAGAGAGAAATTTGAAGAAAACTTAGAGATATTGAAAGTTGTATCAGCATAAAAGTTTAATAGTATGACCGAGTACACAGAACAAGAAGTCGAAAGTTGGCTTGTAATCTATGTTAATAAAAATGAAGATACTGAAGACACATTGCACCAACTTTCAACTGAATTTATAGATTCATAAAGCACATTATTTGATATTAAAGTCAGGCAGGAGATAATCATCGCACATATGAGGGAATACATAAAAAATTGGTTAAAACTAGATTTGATCAAAATAATTGAAGAAGATCAAACACAGGTGGTTGGTACTAGTCATGTAACTGCAACCAAAGACAATACAAAAGGAACATCGACAAGAAAATATAAAGAGAGAGACCCATCACAGTGAGTAAACTGATTACATCCTTCTCAATTCTTTTCTCTTCTCGTTCAAGGGTCATCCAGTCAAGTCTTATCTTTCCTAAGAAAAACATAAACGATTTCTGGTCGTTTCTCTCTGTCTTCTTTTCAATCTCAACCCTATTCCACCCTTTAATTTTATGGTCCACATGAGCCAAATCCTAGTCCATTCTGGACGAATACATTTTTATTTTCATACTATTAAAGACTATATTTATTTTTGAAAAATCCTAGAGAATTATTTTGTGGTTAAAACTTTAATGATATCTTAACTCTGATTTTTGAGCATAAGCTATTTAAAGTTTGCCTATCATATTCTTTCTTGTTTTGAACGAAAAAACTCTTTTAAATTTATCTCAATTGTGGACCTTTATCTTTATTTTCAATGAATGTGATCGAAATTATGATACTGTGATGGATGCGAGAATTATATTATTTTTCTTTCAACTGTTATTTATTTATGTATAATATTTATGCATATATTGTATTTTAATGAGTGGGTATTCTTGGTCCTCTTCTTAGGAATTCTTTCGTGAATGCATATTATTATTATTATTTTTCGATGGAATAAATCATGGGAAACCCTCCGAGTACTTCCCAAGATTTCGTGGATGGTAAATGGGGTAAATCATCGGCCTAATTACGGGCCTAACCCAGTGGAAACATCGAGTGAGGCTCAACAATATAAAAAAATATCGACAATAGTTGGTCGGGGATTTGATCCCGAGACCTCATTCATAGTAACCAAAACACTCAACCACTGGAGTTAAACCACCGGGCTAAGAATGTATATTATTTTCAATCAGTAATATTTTATATTTTTATTGAATGATAAAGATTGGATTTTGCTATTCAGTATTCCCCCATTTTAATATTTTGGTCCTGAGACATTCAAGATTTATATTTAAGAAAATACAGAGGAGTACCACCTATATAAAAAGTAGGGGGATATTTTATCCTCGTGAGGTTGTTGTTTGGACCTTAACATATCTAAACATCAACATTTTTGGCGACCATACCGGGGAAAACAAAAAGGTTGGTTTCACAGACTAGAATTCTAATGTCTCAACCTCAACCAAATCAACCATATTTACAAGTTGGTATTAAAAATAAAAATAGTGTTCTGCATCAATTGTACAATTTGGTGTTATCAACAGTAGGAAACTGAGAAGATATTGAAAGATCATGGGAAAACCTTGCCCGCAGAGAAGAAAGAGAAATCACAAGAAGATAAAGAAGACAAGATAGAAATTAAAAGTTGGAATCATACAAGGTCCCAATAACAAGAAGCAAGAGTAAATAACTTCAAATTCTAGAAGTTGGTGAAAGTTCCACCACCGAGATAATAAGAATTACAAGAATGGGTGATAGAAAAGAAAGAAATGATATCCCCAAGAATACTGAAGAGAGAAATGAAAGACAAAGAATCCCACGAAGAAGGGTTATAAATGTCCCACTCAACCTTTACGGGGAGAAACATCCATTGCCAACTCTTCCACAAGGAGTTTTTCCACTGTTTTCAGGAGACAGAGTGATGGACCCAAAGAGACATATGGATTTGTTTTTAAATATGTGTGAGATACATTTTGTAGAACATGATGATGTGATGATCAGACTTTTTCTTCAGACATTGACATGCCTAGCCTATGAATGGTATATGTCTCTTTCCGACCGATCAATTTAATCATTCGACGATTTGGATATTATGTTCATGAACATGTATGCACCTCTAGTTGCGTACCATACATTAATCACTCAATTCACTCAAATTTGTTTGAAAAAGGATGAAAGGATCAAATATTTTAACTTAAGATTTTTCAAGATACTAAATCAAATTCCATAAGAGTAAAAACCAAACGCTCCAGTTATACTTGGATGTTATAAGAATGCTATTCCAACAAATGTAAAATATTCTATTAGGGCTTCATAAAAAGATGATTTAGATGGAGCTATGCGAAAAACAACATAGATGGAAGAGATCATGCTAGAAACAGACTAAGTTCATGAGATCATCCTTGGGAAAGTTCAAAGGCAAATGGATACTGTTGCTATCTCAAATCAAGGAGCATCAACCCTGAGGAATGTTGAAAATTGGGGAACAAGAAATGTTGAAAATAGAGGATTCGATGGAGGAATCCTTCAGGGAATCATCCCTAATGTGAAAAATGATCCAGCCGCAACTCAAGAAACAAAGCAAAGATTATAAATAACTCAAATAAATAGAACAATTCGACGGATGTAGAACGAGCTAACAAGATTAAGAAGAGGTGAAAATTTTGTTCCTGCAAATCAAAATACAAGAATTCCTACTCATAAACAAAGAAGAAACTCCATTCAAGAACAAATAATGAGACAATATAGAGATGAAGAGTATATGCAAAGGGAACCTAAAGTGCCAAACCCTAATGCTGTTGTAATGGAGGCAATTTTTGAAGAAGGAAATTTTGAGAATTACGATCAAGAAGCTGATGAGATTCAAGATGAGATTCTTGAATTAGTTCAAACAGATGAAGGGTGTTATCCTTTTATATTTTCGATGAACAAGAAGAAGTAAATATTCCCCAAGATTTTTTTTGCAAACTAGAGCACAAACCAATAGATTTAATTCAAAATAAGTTATCAAAAAAGAAAAAGAGAAGACCAAAACAAATGTTGCAGAGACATCAAAGCAACAAACTATTTCAAACCAGGGAAGTAATCCACAAAAAATGAATTATAATGTGATAGATGATTTGACTAAGTTGAGAATTACTTTACCCTTCATGGAGGTGGTTAAAATTCCACAACAAAGAGAGAGTATTTTGAAAATTCTTGATGAACCAAGCAACATAATAGAAGCTATTGTTACTAAATCCAGGCAACCACAAAATTCTACACCAATCAAGCCAAGGGAAAATTTCCACCATTCTATATAACTATAGAGAACCATGATGTTGTATTGCATAACCATTTGATAGATAGTGGAGCAACGAATAACATTATTCCCCATGTATGTCATGGAGGAACTTGGGATGGGATGTACTAAATATTACAAGACCGATGAAAGCATATATGCAATTGATTCAAGAAAAGTCCCAGCTTATAGAGAGATTAAATTTTTTTGTGCATGGATAACTGTAGCACTACATATCACAACAATCTTTACCATTATAGTTGTAGAATTTCCTCCAGCATACAGAGTTGTTTTGGGAAGAGATTGGTCCTCAATGATTGGAGGATACATTATGAATGATGGGAGCTACATGATGTTTCCCAACAAATATGGAACAATGGGTAGAATTCGTAGAGAATCCAGAAAGCCAATATCCTTTAGAAACAAAGAAAATGAAATGATGGAAAATTATATTGATGTAGGAATTGGAAACTATGCAATTCTTAGTCCTGAGCAATTCATCCCTTCGAAGAAAGAAGAGGAGAATTCATTTCAAGGTTTTTGGAATATGTCCTTCGACGATACTTGCTCCAAGTTTGGAAGTGGATTAGGGATTGTTTTTAAGAGTCCACAATCAATCATATATCAACATGCCATCATAATTGAATTCCCATGCACAGATAATGAGGCTGAATATGAAGCATTGATACAAGGGATGAATATAGCTTTACAAATTAAAGTTGAAAATTTGATAGTGACCGGCGACTACAAACTTATCATAAATCATATCAATAAAAAATACAAAACAAAGAAATATAAACTTAAAAATTATGCAAAAGGAGTAGTGGAACTTATGGAATCTTTCAATTCTTTTAACATTTATTTCATCCCAAGAGATAAAAATCAGAAGGATGACTCACTGGTGGTTGTTGCATCCCTTTTCAATCCATAAAATCTTCATAGTCAAAATACATTCTATCTAAAGAGAATATTCAGGCCTTCGGTTCTGTTGTGCATCCACAACCTCTCAATTTTCTTGTCTTAGCATTTTTCCAAGACAAGAAATTGGGTCCCCCTTCAATTCTTCCCACCAGAACCCTCACATTTTCTCACTCGCACAAATGGATACACCCAAGTTTTTCATCTCGTTATCATTGATTTACCACTTCTAGTTCTTCCTTAGATCACGTCAACCCATTGAGCCTCACTTCAGAAAGCTCCCTCTTCCTGCACCAATACATAGAGTACCAATGAACGTATCCTTTCATCTACCTACACATTCACGTGCCAGTGATTTCCTCGTGAGTACATCGATCGCCTTCCCTCAAGCGTGACTAACACACCAATGCGCTTCTACTAAACCTTACTACACATGTTCTTATCACTGGTGAAGTGCGTGTGATCAAAGCTGACACATTAGCAATGTTCAGATGATTACCTTCACTGCGCACATGTCTTTAACTAGCTAACTTCCTTTCACTTTCGTTGATGCATCGCATTCCAATAATTCTATCCCCTTTCGCTTCGTTGCACTACATATCGACGAGGTTCACCTCTCCTTCGCCCACACACTACCTATTGATAAGTTTCCCTCTCCTATCACCAATGCGTCATTGTAAGGATGACAACCCGTCATCCTCTCCAAGAGAATTGATGATGATCTTATTCCTCTCGCCAACATTGACCCAGTCAGCAAGGCCCACCTTCATCTTGAGGCCTATCTCACCCTCCTCCAACCCTAATATTTATTGCATCATCGATTGGTCTTATAAACATTTTTGGTGACTAAGATATCTATGTCTAATTGGATCTCTAGTCACTGACAACCTACCACACTTGACCTACGCCATATGGCGGTTACAATCAAGTTGTTTGTGTCACTGGAAGCTTTAATCACACATGATATACCAACTTTTCCACTTTGTGTCTCTTGGTTATACGACTAAACCATGATTGTGAAAGAACTGTCTAGCATCATTTGGGTTAACCACTACATATTTTTGTCTTGCGCTAGTCTTAAAACACACCTTGGAAGAAATTTGATCGTCTCGGCTCCTAGACAATATTAAGCGCACCAAACGTCAGTTGGTTGTTTTGGTGGATTTATAAATTTGTGCTACTGACACATTACTTCAATGTCTATGGATTAAATAAGTCCCTATACATCATAGATGGCATAGGAACCGATGAAATTTAATTTGGGTGAAACATTAGTGAATGTGAGACCCGAGCTTCCATTAAAAAATGCCTTTGAGAACAATTTTTTGGTATCCGTCAAAGTCAAAATTTCATCCTCAAAGTAGGATATTCATATGTTTTCTGGCATTACGATTCCATCGCAACTCACAGAATCGAAATCCGATGCCCAGAAGTACCAAAATGGATCACCTAGGGTTTCTCGCCCGAAATGGTTGCATCGATCGTTAAACTAATGAAATGTTGTTTCACACAGGTACTTGTCTCGTTAGGAGTTCCTTTCTGCATACTTCACAGTGCAAAATATGACACTGACGTCACATGGGCAATGTATGAGTCTTTGAATTCTCCAACAATGATGTTGGCATAGGTCTACTTTGGTTCTTGCCTCCACAAAGCTACTTTGGGTAAAAGGTTTGTTTCATACAAAGTATTTTAAGGCTGAATTTTTTTAATTTAAATAATTTTAATTTAATTTTAAACTTTAAATTATTTAAACTTAATGTTTGCAAAAAAGATTAACTCATAAGAAAGGGAAAACAAAATGTATGAAAGAAGAGAAATATACGCCCAAATATCAAAATAAATGCACTTGATCGACGAACATGGAGACAACTACTCCAAAGATAAAAACAAAGTTAACTTAAACAACTTCAAAACTCATCAGTCCACATTGCCAAAGTTCAAGGAACTTCGTCGAATCCCATTGAATACCATGAGAGGAACTCCTTCGAATCCATCGACGATCTGGAGAGAATATCTGTTGAGGAATACATGACAAATGGAACAAGACATAAACCAAGCTAAGGGATTACATCCACTGTTTACAACCTTAATTAGGATGGTGTTAATTCAACATAATCATTGAAGTGATTGTTACTCTATGACAAAGGATGTGCTTAACACTTTGGTACATTTACCTTTTCTCAGTATTAAGATATGTTTTCAATCATCAGGGAAAGTGACAACATACTTCAAATATGGCATACACCTCAAAGAATAGAACATGAGGTTTCAGTTTCCCTCTGACACTTCAATTGCGATGATATCTAATCTTGGGGATACTAATCAATCAAATGGATCTTAAGAACACTTCTTTAAGGGTAGAATCTATGATCGTTACAAATACAATCATTTTTTTCTCAAAAGGAGAGATTCCATCAAGACAAACCAATACTCAAGCTCAATTCTACTCTGTCTCCCGATAACTGGAACATCTAATGCTCATGGTTTGATCTCATCCAAACAGATTTTGATCGTTGTTTTTAGACTACTTTGGTAAGGATTTTCATAAAGGTTCTCCAGATTTTGATCATGGAAAGATATATACACTTCAAAAGAAGGACAATATTTGAGGAAGATACACATCTTCAAAAGAATTGAATTGATCATGAAACATCGGAAATGAGGTTAACTAAGCATATCACTCTGCAACGCCAAGTCTAGAACTAGAAGAAGTGGAGAGGAAATGAAGATCTCACAATGCCAAAGCAAAGGAACTTGATGGATAGCGAATTGAAGTCTTGGCCAACTCTTTCCCCCATGAAGCACAAGGTTGCACAAATGGAGACGTCTTTAGGAAATCACGATGAAGAATGTAATTCTCAGCTAGCACTAGCACTGAAGCCCATCTGAATGAAGTAATACACATATAAGCTTTCTAACGGATTAGTCGTTTTAAGAGACTGTAAACTTCTAGCTGAGTGGAATGCATGAGTATTCTTGAAGCTGTTGGAAACACTCTCATCCAATATCTCTTATCATTTTACATTCTTTACTGACTACATGCCTTTAATCTTCATTTTTCCAAACTTTCATTTTTCAGTTGCAGCAAGGACTTGGACCAAGTTCATCTCTAACCCTGATTACATATTTTCTTCTCGTTCTTTCATCATCATATTTTCCCCTCAAAGTAGTTCATTTCTTAGATTATGTTTGTCTTATGATATCTGATTATATTTTAATGACACACAAACCTCTCACCTTTGTTTGTCCTCTCGTAGGAAACATTTTCTCACTGGAAGTAGACACAAATCAACTTCCATCTCTTTCCTAGCTCATGAGCAGAATCAAAGAGTCTTTGTTTGAATATGAATCAGAACTATCCGGGGGTGTTGTGACAATAGTTAAAACAGGACTGAGCATAGTGGTTAATCAACAATCATCCTTGCATATCCACTGATGAGCAAATCCTATGTAACAGAGGAACCATCCACACACTAAGTAGCTGCTCATGTGAAAGGTGAAGTGTCAAAGTCTAAAGGCTGGAAACCAAAAGGGATATCTCTATGTAGCCAGGTGCAACAAATATACAAATAAATCTTGGTAGTCATCCCCTATCGGGCTAAAAGGCCGCGACTTTCCCCATCCACTGAATGCTAAGCATGCACTAAATAAACCATGAAGTAATGGAAATGAAAGTTTTAAAAGACTAGGGGACATTCATATATCTCTGCTAGGGCTATGGATGCTTGCTGGTAGCGGAGCAAGGTATGTGATGCCTTGGTGACTCCATTGGGGCTATGGATGCTCACGGGAAGTGGAGCGACACCTGCGATATATCTATATACACACTTGGTAAAAAATATTTATTTATCCCATATATATATCATCCCCACGATGGAGATACCAACCTGGATTGTCGATGTCGTTTAAGGAAATAAACCTCATCATAACTCGTCCTCTATTTATAACAGATGAGCTCCACTAGACGACATGCAAGCATCGCCAATGAGCCCACCACGATGGAATATTTTAGGTAACTATTATGCATTCTTCCCAATTTGTTTTTTGAACTTAAAAATAAATTTCATGACCCTGTATATTTTCTGCTTATCAATTGGGAAAGAATAGCAGAGATTCTAGCTTCGCCCAATGTATTGCCATTTGTTGAGTGCGCACAACAACCTCCCAATTTTATTGTCTTAACGTCTCTCCAAGACAAGAAATTACTCCCCCCTTCAATTCTTCCCACCATAACCCTCACTTTCTCTCCCTCGTGCAAATGGCTACGCCCAAGTTTTTCCTCTCACTCTCCCTGCTTTACCACTTCCAGTTCCTCCTCAGATCACGTCGACCCATTGAGCCTCACTTCAACAAGCTTCCTCTTCCTGTGCCAATACATAACATACCGATGAACGTATCCTTTCATATACCTACACATTCATGTGCCAATGATTTCCTTGTTAGTGCATCGACCACCTTCCCTTGAGCGTGACTAATGAACCAATGCGCTTCTACTAAACCTCACTATGCATGCTCTTATCATCGGTGAAGTGAGCATGATCAACGTTGACGCATCAATAACGTTCACATGATTACCTTTGCCGCATGCATGCCTTTCACTAGCTAACCTCCTTTCACTTTCGTTGATGCATCACATTCCAACAATGCTCTCCCCTTTCGCTTCGTTGCACTGCATATCGACGAGGTTCACCTCTCCTTCGCCCATGCGCTATCAGTTGATAAATTTCCCTCTCCTATCACCAATGCGTGAACGTATCCCTCTCCTGTCACCAATGCGTGAACGTAAGGATGTCGACCCCTCATCGTCGCCAAGCGCATTGACAATGATCTTCTTCCTCTCGTCGACGCTGACCCAATCATCAAGGCCCACCTTAGTCTTGAGGTCCATCTTGCCATCCTCCAACCCAGATCTTTGTTGCGTCGCGTCGTCGATTGGTCTTCTAAACATTTCTGGTGGCTAAGCTCTCTACGCCTAATTGGATCACTAGTCACTGATAACCTACCACACATGACCTACACCATATCGCAACTACAATCAAGTTGTCTATGTCATCGACAACTTTAATCGCACATGATATACAAGCTTGTCCACTTTGCATCTCTTGGTTCTACGACTAAACCGTGATCATGAAAGCAGTATCTAGTGTCAATTGGGTTAACCACAACATTTATTTGTTTTGCGCTTGTCTTAAAACAAACCTTAGAAGAAATTTGATTGTCCTGACTCTTAGACAGTACTAAGCTCACCGAATGTCAGTTGGTTGTTTTGGCGGATTTATAACTTTGTGCTACTGACACATTACTTCAACATCAATGGATGAACTAAGTCCTTATACATCATATATGGCACATGAACCAACCAAATTTAATTTGGGTGAAGCATTAGCGAACGCGAGACCCGAGCTTCCATTAAAAAATACCTTTGAGCGCAATCTTTCAATGTTCGTCAAAGTTAAATTTTCATCCTCAAAGTAGGCTTGTCATATCTTTTCCGGCATTACGATTCCAACACAACTCGCAGAATCAAAATTCGATGCTTACAAGTACCGAAACGGATCACCCAAGGTTTCTCACCTGAAATGGTCGCGTCGATCGTTACACTAATGAAATATTGTTTGGCACAAGTAGTTCTCTCGCCTCGATTGTTACACTAATGAAATATTGTTTGGCACAGGTAGTTCTCTCGCCAGGAGTGCCTCTCTGCGTACTTCACATCGCAAAAGATGACACTCCAATCGGACGTCGCATGGGCAAGGTACGAGTCTTTGAATTCTACTTTGGTTCTCGCCTTCTCAAAGCGACTTTGAGTAAAAGGTTTGTTTCATACAAACTATTTTAAGGCAGCAAATTTTTAATTTAATTTTAAAATTTAAATTATTTAAACTCAATGTTTGGAAAAAAATTAACTAATAAGAAAAGGAAAACAAAGTGTATGAAAGAAGAGAAATATACACCCAAATATCAAAAAAAATTCACTTGATCCGCGAACATGAGACAACTACTCCAAAGCTAGCTGCGAAGTTTAAGTTAAACAGCTCCAAAACTCATCAGTCCACATCGCCAAAGTTCAAAGAAACTCAGTCGAAGCCCATCGGAGAGCATGAGAGGAACTCCTCCGAATCCATCGGCGATCTTGAGAGAAACCTCTCCGAACCAATCGAAGGCGATGAGAGGAAGTGATTCGAAGGCATCGATGAGGTTAATACTAATATTAATAGCAATAGGTTATAGGTTAAAGATTTTACGAAGCGAAGATTTTTTTCGAGGATATTTATTTGAAATTTGGTGAGAAATTGTTGGATTTGTAGATTTAAGTGATTATTTCTGTAGAATCTGAATGTCCTCAGAATTTTTCAGCATGCTGAATCTATTTCTACATTCAGAAATGAATTCTAAATAACAAAAAAATAGTGATTCATGTAAATTTATATCGTCAAATTCATAAAATTCATAAAACTACAAAGTTGAATGCATGGCTGGCTTTCGATACACTGAAAGAGGTGCGCTGGTTTTTCATGAAGTTATTAGATCACGAGTTAGCCGATGAGATGGTATCTTCTAACGCTGATAAATTCGGGACTCCCCTTACCACACCCAGTTCAAAGAAAACCACGAGTCAACTGGATCGCTAGGGTTTTTCTGTTTGAACGCCATCCATTTGCTTTCGTGACTGCCTCCTCGATTTATCTCCTCTGATGCAAATGATGGAGAAGTAAGACTCACATACCATTTACGCAGCCAGGCACAGACCACGCTACAACGGAGAGTTGTGGGTGGAAGGTTCGGGAGAATGACAGTTTGCAAATATGATTAGGGTCAGGATTACTGGACCTCTAATTACTCCTCCTAGGCTTGTTGGAAATGAGAAGCAACATACTTATGTTAAGGTGGTGAATGTTCGCTATAAATTCTAGTCCATGGAACCCCTATCTCCACTGCCTATCACCAACCAACAAGGAAATATCCTCCAGGATCTTGACCCTTCGAGACCGCTCTCCAAACCAGTGCTTGAATTCTTCCATGAATATGGTGAAGAAAGAATCTGTAGAATGGCATCTTGAGCATAATGAGAATGCGACTGTTATGAAATTAAGCATTTCTGTAAGATGAAAAGAATAATGTAAATGAGGCAGAAGATGTCATAAAACGAAAAAGCAAATGAGGTTGATAATGTTAAAATTGAAGAGAATGAATCTGAAAAGAGATCATTGATTATCATCAATGGGGGGCCAACCAGATTTGATATTAGGTCTCGCGATGTGAGTATATCAAGTAGAGGTGGCTCTGGGAGCAACCCTAGTTCTGGCTCAAGTTCAAATCCAGAAACATTTTCGAGCAAAGCGAGAGGTTGGTCATCTGCACTCGTCATTGTTCTATACAAGGATATAGGCATGCAGTAAGGGAAGACACACGAGAAAGACTAGTTTTTTGGCAACTCAAAATTGAAGAAGTGTCACCTAAAATAGGGACTGAACTCTACCAAACCAACACAATCACTTGATAATTTCCGAAGATAGGTGCCAATTCGCTCTCGACGAAGTTCATAACTTATCCCCAACTTACACCGATGGGATTCATAACTCGACCTCTGATTCAAATCGTAAGAGTTATTTCAAACTCCTCCAAAGCACATTAGAGGAGTTCCCAACAACTCCTCCAATGCAAACCAGAGGAGTTCTCGTTAACTTCTCCGAAATCTAAAAAACTTAAATCGGTCATTAATTTTGACTCAAGTTTCCATTTCACACGTTCTTTATACTCTTAGAAAGGTATTTCTGAGATATACAACTTTTTAGTTATAGGATTTAATAAATTCCTAACATATTTTCTTCATTTGTAAAGATGAAGATCTGGTACCTTGTTGGAAGCCTCTGAGAATGAAGTGAAGCCTCAGAGAATGAAGCACCTCAATCATGAGCAGATCAAACATGAATCGAATGCAGAGAAGTTTACATGATATTTCAATTAATTAATGACTCAATTATTTGCATTCATATGATTAGTATTGATAGTTTATGTGGAGATTACTCTCATCTATTGTATGTTAAATGGTGTTAGGTACCGAGCGGAGGAGGGTTGTGCTCAACATCCTCGCAACGCCACCTACATGCAAAGATGACAAAGGAGAAATAAGAAAAGATGTAGTAGTAATAGAGGAGCAGCCAGGAAAATCTAAGGCAAATGGATGAAGAGGAGATCTAGAAAATCCATGATGATCGATTGTTAAACTCTGACAGTGAAGATGTTTCCATGTCTAGGCTAGCCTTCATGGTGCGCAGGGCACATGTGGTTGAAATCTATGATGGCCCACCAACACTAGAAGACAATTTTGAATTGTAATCGTTGTCTTTGTTTCTCATCATTACAAAGGGAATAATACAAATGTTGGAAGGTGAAAGGTCACAAAGGAAGGCTGAAGGCCAAGGGTCACATTGAACCTCATTAAATACTAAAATTGCACCTAAAGAAGGGGCTTTTTTCTCTTCAAACATTGTACACTTCTGAACTATTTTGGGAATACAATGTCAACTAAAATTGGAGGTATTTCCTTAGAGTTTTCATGTACTATTTCTAAAATTGTTAATACGGAGAAGTCCTTAGGCCCAACTTTTGACAGAGAGAAGGACTCTCATGTATTGTTGTTTTGCTGTGAACTATTTCAAGCAAAATGTTTGCTATTCACATGGGTTGTAAGAGCATGTTTGTTTATGGACTATTCTGATGGAATATATGTCTTATTGCAGTTTTTTTACTCTTTCTTATATTATATGTCTTGAGCGAATGAGTTGTGAATGTATGCATAAATGTGACTTAGACTTTTCTAGTTATAGACTTGTATGCATGTGTTTCTAATTGTGCGCCTTCGTGACATCTATTTGATTGAGGTTTATGCATAGTTTATTTTCATTACAACTCATTTTGTTACTACAGTTCACTCCTAGCTAGGATAGGATAGATTAGACATAGATTATACCTTCATTTACATAGTCTTCATCTACATCTTCCATTTGCATAATCATCCATCACTCACCTTCATCGGCGGACCTAGTTGCAATTGGTAAAACCAAACCATCAATGGTTGTCGGGCCAAAATCAGGATGGGTTCTCTATTCCAAACGATGATAGGTCTAATTGGGACTTCTTACCGGGGGTAACCGCTTACTGTTGTCAGACGAATTTAGAGTCGTCAACAAGTTCCTCACAACCAAGAATACTTGTAGGTTTTTGACAATGATGAACAACTGGCCAAATTTCTTGTTGATTCAAATGATAATTTTGAAAGTCTGGATGATTATAATCATTTGTCTGTTTTGAAAGATTATATTGGGTTTGAATTTCTTTTCACAAGAGATTATCAAACAAAATTTCAAGATAAAAAAGAGGAGATATCTGTCAGAAAAGTGCAAGAAACACAAAAGATAAACATTGGCATTTATGATTGTCCAAAATATGTAAACCTTGGCAATAGTTGCACACAACAATAAATTGATCAATATACTTCTTTATTTAAAGAGTTTTATGATGCTTTTGCTTGGACGTATGATAATCTAAAAGAATATGATAAGATCATATTTCAACACAAAAATTAAGAATAATCAATCCAAAGTTGAAGCCCTTGGTAAAGATTGAGTTGGACATATTAAAAAAGGCTTGAATAATTGTTCCCATAAGACATTTAAAATGGTTGTCAAATCCAGTGATAGTTAGAAAGAAGAGTGGAGAAATCCACCTTTGTGTGGATTTTAGAGATTTAAACAAAGAAAGAATCAAAGACATTATCCACTCCCAAACATGGAGATGTTGCTACAACAAGTGTCTAGTTCAACATTGATGTCCATGCTTGATGATTTTTCTGGATACAATGTCTTGGTTGTTGAAGAATACATACAAAACACTCCTTTTGTTACACCTCGGGAGACATATGCATATATTCACATGCCTTTTGGGCTAAAGAATGCTGGAACAACTTTCCAAAGAGCAATGGATCATGCATTTAAATATTTGTTTGGAAAGTTGATGGCTGATTATCAAGATGACTTGACCATTCACTCAAAGATTAGAGAAGAACACATTAAACATTTGAGGGAAGTCTTTGAGTGTTTTAGAATGTATGGTATATCCTTGAATCCAAAGAAGTGTCTATTTATTGTATCTGAGGGAGAAATTTTGGGAACATTGTAAGTAAGGAGGGGATCTATATCGATCTAGAAAGAATTAAAGAAATCAATGAATTAAATTCCCCTACATCTAGAAAATGAGTCCAAACTTTCTTTGGAAAGATAAACTTTGTGCAGATAATTGTACCAGATTATGCAAATATTGTCAAGCCCATTAATATGCTATTGAAAAAAGATAAGAATTTTGAATGGACTTAGGAGATTCAGGCAACATTCACCACAAATAAGCATGCAATCACCATTGCTCTAGTACTTGTCAGTCATAATTTTGATCAAGATTTTATAATATATTCTTTTTCTTCAGATGAAACCATTGCTTCAATACTTACACAAAGAAATATCAAAGGAGAAGAATTTCCAATAAGTTTCATGAGTAAGACTCTCCATGATTATGAATTGAGATATTCGGAGATAGAGAAACATGCTCTCTCCTTGGTTAAATCCGCAACACATTTTAGGACTTACAATCTTTCATCCCATGTGATAGCCTATGTACCAATCTCTCCAGTGAACATGATGCTAAATCAACATTTGAGAGAAGGCAAATGGGAAAAATGACTTTTCGAGATTCAAGAATATGGCATTGAAATAAAGACATTAAAAATGGTAAGAGAACAAGGGATATGTAAATTGATGAAAAGGATTGAGGTAGTAAATTGAGACATTTATATTTCAACAGGGTTTTCATCATCTACATAAGAATGGTACAAATATATTATCTTTTATCTCAAATATGGTCAATTTCCAAATGACATATCTCTGAAAGAAATAAGGACATTAAAAATGAAAGCAAATCAATATATACTAGTTGTTGAAGTCTTGTTTCGTAAAATTTTTGATGGAATTCTATTGAGATGTATTGATTCAACAAAAGCTCAGAAGGTGCTTCAAGAATTTCATGAAGGTTTTTGTGGTGAACATTTTTCACTTATAACTATTGTACATACAATTGTGAGAACTGGATATTATTGGCCTACTATTTTCAAAGACTCATATTCTATGATTAGAAAATGCATTTCTTGCCAAAAATTCTTAGGAAAAATGAAAAGAGCAACAATGCCCTTGCAACCTGTAATAGTTGAAGAACCATTTACACAATGAGGACTATATTTCAGTGGGACGATCAATCCAAAGTCCAACAAGAGCCATTCATGCATCCTCACTACTACTGATTATTTCACCAAGTGTCAAGAAGTTGTATCTCTCAAAAATGCAAATTTTGAAGAGCTCATTAATTTGATCAAAGAAAATATTTTATCAACATTTGGAGTGCCATAAAAGTTTATAATTGACAATGGTCAATATTCATCGTATCAAATTTCACCAAATTTTGCGGGGAATTTGGTATCATGATGGGGCAATCATCAAACTATTCTCCTCAAGGAAATGGTTTGGAAAAATCAACAAATAAAAATTTGATCCAGATCCTTAAAAAGACAACTATAATGAATCAAACGGATTGGCATACAAAACTAATTGATGCATTATGGGCCAATCGATTAACACCAAACGATAGCATTGTATTTTCACCATATACACTGGTATATGGAAAAGAAGCCAAAATGCCTATGCACCTATAATTGAATGCTCTGACATACACTATGAACATTGAAGATTCAAAAGAAGTCTCTCATTTGCAAAGAAGATATGACCAATTTATGCAATTGAAAGAACAAAGAAATGAAGCATTGGAGAAAATTACTCAAAGACAACAGGTCATAAAGAAGCATTTTGATCAAAGCACCTTAGCCAAATACTTTCAAAAGGAGAAGTTAGTATTATTGTGGAACAAAGCCAAGAAAAAATCATCTCTCCATACAAAGTTTGAAGCATTATGGGTTGGTCCATATATTATTGAAAATATTATTGGATACAATTCTTATCTGCTAAAATATATGAAAGGGATTGAGCAATTGTTTCCATTCAACAAGCAATATCTCAAAAATTTCTAGTCTCATTTTTTACATTTTGTACATATTTTTATTTTCCATGTACACATTTTATCAATCTCTTTTCAAACTAACTCCATACCCAATGGTTGAGATTCTGGATACTTAGTAACCCACAAGAGGTTGCTATCCCACAATTGGGGCTAGTTGTTGATCCTAAAATATTCTTAGTCATTTATAAGTCTCTAGAATCTTGTATATCTCATTCCTACACTTAGAAATTTGTCTACTTTATCGCAGATTCATGAGTCTTGTTATAACTTCCGCCTCCTCCAAAGTGCACTATTGTGTTCCACCATAACTATAATGCACCAATACTTAGTTTATTTTGAAGTATTTATTGGGTTAATCACGTATTCTCTTGAAAGTCCAAAATTACGTTGTCACCGAAATGCACTATCTCGTTCCACCATTTTTCTAATTTTCACAGTGGGTTGAGTTTATTCATTCATCTCATGACGATTAGTTCATCTGTTCGCTTCATGATACTTAATTATTTCTTGATATTTCATTTCTCTCTCAACACTTCAATACTTATCCAATTCAACATTTATTGCGGAAGCAAAGATCATATCACAATTCTTTAAAAATATTTTTCCTTCCTCTCCATTCGTCTGCTTTGCAATACTTAGTCATTTTGTGATATTTTACCATGAGGCCATGGGTTCCGACTTACTCTATTATCTCTTCCTTTACATCCATATCTCCGCCGCTCTATGGCGAATACTCATTTCTTCTTGTCACATTCTCCAAGTAATATTAATTTCAAATCATACGGGAAATAAAATGTGGTTAATTATCAAAGGATCGTTACTTATGGCGACTTTCACAAGACCATTCTCAATAAATTCAAATTAAATTTTCCTTGATCATCCTTTTGAAAAAAGAGATTCAAGGTATAATATGTAAAAATATTTTATTTGATATTAACATTCCAAAATATTGTATATAATCCGCCAACTTCTTAAGCATGATGGCCATAAGAAAAGAGATATTTTTTGGATATACGCTTAATACTTTTAGAGGAGAAGATCCAAAATTTCACTGGTCTAGAGCATACAAATACTATTCTAAATTGTTGCTTCCAGAAAGAAATGCTAATGATATTTGGACATCAGAAATTTCCAAAGCAGGGTGTGTTCTAGATGTTTTTGATTCTACAGAGATGGTTTCACGGTGTATACATAAATACAATAAAAATCAGAGAATTATTCAGTTACAAGGACAATCCCCAATTTCTCTTGCACTTTCAAATTTCAATAAAATGTTTAGGCTGCCAGAGTCAACGATGAATTTTAAGGTTGACGAAGCCAAAGAGTTCATGAAAGCTAGAAATGGTGGTTGGGACCTTTTGCAACAATATATGGAAGGCGCAAAAACAATTTCATAATATTTATCAACTATACAGGTGAGTTAGTTAAAAAACCATATCAAGAAATGACATGGATCTTTGCTAGGGTTGTTGGACATGAACCAACTAGTACAGTTCCTCATTTAGTTCTGTATATTTATATTTTTATATCCATGAGAAAGCAATTTTTGACTGGTCAACAATTATTTTTGATGAAATATCTTTCCAATTATCAAATTTTAGGAAGAAAAAGAAGTTTTACATATCTCTATATTTAATATTTTCCATCACATATTGTCATGTATTCAAAGGATTTCATTTAGAAAAACAGGTAAACTACAAGATATATGCAATTCACACATGGTATCCTATTTTGTGGAAGCAAAAGGCCATGTATCAATTCTACGAAGTGTATGATTCATTTGTTTCTTCTTTTAAGAAACTCATGTTTGGACTTGGTACTTCAAAACTTTCTCTAGAATAGGTCACTCTTCTAGAGAAGAAGGGAAGTTTTGAAGCAATAGAACATTACAGTGTCATTAGGATTTACTGTTCCCGAGAAAGAAGAGTTTATCTTCCATTTTATGTACCCGATAAGATATTTGTAATAGAAGTATGCAAACAATATATATTCTGGGTCAATTTCTTTTATGAAAGGAAGAAGATAAATTCATTTCATTACCATGGAAAATTGGTGAAATAACATTAAAAAATGCTTCAAAAATTGATGAGTATGTAGTCTAGTTGGATCAGTACAATTTAAAGGCGTAAAAAGAAATTAAAGGGTTCGACCCTAATCAATATTTCATGAATCACATGATTTCAGTGGGTTTCAATGTATCTTATGTAAATACCTATTTATTTGGAGAAGAAGAAGATGATGGAAATAACCCTGAAGTAGTTCTAGTTGGAGATCTTGAAACTATTATGAACACTAATGAATCACATCGATATGGGAAGGTTGTAAATAAAAAAATAAAATGATCTCAAAATGCTTCTCAAAGAAGTGGCACACCCAAACAAAACCCTCAACTTGTAACACAAGAGAAGAAGAAATATTTAACTAAAAATTATGGTGTTGGAGATGACCATGATCCTCCTAAAAGGATTCTTGAAAGGCCTCATAAGCTCACAATAAATAGTAAAATAAAAATATAGACAAATCAACATGAAGCAGGGGAGTTTGTACATGAAGATGAAGATGCCCATGAGGAAATGGACTTGGATGTGAATATCGAATATATAGAGTTTCCGGACGAGGATAAAAGAATTCAAGAGATAAAATAAGTTATAGCGGAATGGGTGAGACAAGAACATATCTTCTCTAAAAAGTAATCCTTAACTATTCATAGTGATCTATTTGATAAAGACTCAAAGAAATCAGTCTTTGAAAGTATTAATTCGAAAGGAAAACAAATTCAAGGAAAGACAAATTCAGAATTTAACATGAACAAAGTCCCACCATCAAGAATTGTGAGGATTCATAGAGCTACAAGTGATTCCTTGGAAGTTCCAGTTGATGAGATGGAGGCTGAAAATGCTAATTTAAAATAAAGGATTAAAGAATTGAAGAATGCATTGATGCCACCACCAAAATTTTCCAGTCCTATTGATGTAGCTTAAAATGTCCCTCCAAATTTTTCGAATTCCTACTAAGTTGCTTTATATTTTGCTTATGTTAAAGTAATCTTTAACCCTTAAAAATCATTGATTGCAATCTATAATTGGGTTTTCTATCTTCTACAAAGTGCACTTTATCAAAACATGCAAATTAAACTAGCTCTAAATCTTTGTAACAATGGAAGTAATGAAAATTCCCAACCCTTAGGTCTTTAAGGCCTTTTATGTGTATGAATATTATCCTTGTTATTTTCTTATGATTTTCATTTTCTTTTATCTACTTTTGTCTGTAATGTACCCAACCACCCACAAGCTGGCCACGCTACTTTAAAACACATTTCTGAACCAATTTCAAATTCTGATAATAATTAATTAAAAAATAAGAACGAAATATTCACATGCATTAATCAAGATCCATGCTACAACATAAAAGAAATAAATAGTGTGTCATGCATAACAAATAACCAACATTCATGCACACATAAAATATATCTAAGAGTAATTAAGTACACAACATAATATACATTATACATAAAACACACAGAGCACTTATCTTTGCAAGTAAACATTCACCAATTGGCTGCAGACCAAGGATGTTCCTTCCAACCATAGACAATGTTGTTCCAATTCTCAACAACAGGTCACCCTCGAGCCAAGGATATGAATCCACAAGGACGGGTCTTGGGCCAAATATTAAACACACAACAACTGGATAGTAAGCTCTCAGGTTTTCCCAACCACACAACAATCCTAATTTCTAGCTCGCTTTCCCCTTCAGCCCGCACAACCCAAATAAATGAACCCCTTTCTCTGCCATGCAATCCCTCAGGCTATTCCATTTCTCTCCAGGGATCCATTGCTACTGACCAAGAAATATCCATGCTGGAAACTCCAAGGATTCTCGACTGTGACAATTCTTTCAGAACTACAATCAATCTCATGCACATAGACATCCATTCCCACATGGAATGATCAATAATTCCTAACAACCAACTCACAATGGATCTCCTCTTCCAACCATTCATTTCCATGCTCAGATCAAGAGCACATGAATTAGAAAGAGTGAAATGAGGAATTCTCAAAATGAAATGATTAACCAAGAACAATGAACAACCCCCAAAACAACCCACAAACAAGGTTTATATAATTACAAGAACCAAGAACCACATGGCCTCCCCAAGAAGCTCATGTAACCCCTTTTCTCAATTAAAACCAAAATGGGTAAATCAAATATAATAAAAAGACTTTTCCCCTTTATCCCCCTCTCTCATGGAATCATAACTCCCATATCTATTGTCCTTATCCATCTCGCAGCCAATGATGCATTTTATTCATATATATATGTGTGTGTGTGTGTGCGTGTGTGCGTGTGTGTGTATTACATTTCTAGGCACTTTGACCCCTTTCCAACTGTACCGACTCACCAACCTAAGTCACATTTACATAATAAATTTTAGTTCATAGGGATTAAAACTGGGGTGTTACATCCCCCTCCCCTTATTTTGGCACTGTCCTTAGTGCACAACACCATACCAGTGTTCTTAATATTACAAATATAGGCTCTATGGCCTTTAATATGCACAAGAAGTCCAACCAAATGCTTATATACATAGGAACTGTTATAGCACAAGTTGTAGGTTTGGAAAATCCCGACCCAACCACAAAATCAAGTGATATAACTTGGGAATCCTACACCCAATGTCACCTTGATGTAGGTCCCACACTTCAAGGGTGACTAGGTCACTCTAGGGAGGAAATCTCAGTGACCCTAGGGGGAATGAGACAGAGATCGATAAAGATGGAAGTGAAGCCCTTAGAGGTCAAGTCTAAGTGGAGTGATATGTGGGAAGATATGCCTTGTAATTCAAGTGATTGTTGCCCCAAAGGTATAATACTTCTCCGGATGATTGTAGCTAGCCAAGACACAAGAAAATCCAACTTGCAATGATATATGTTAGTATGGATCATCAAGTTAAGCTTGATGTCCCTAATTTGCAGCAGTAGATGATAGTTTATATGAGCAAATAAAGCATTCAGAATCAACATGTAAAACATAAGATCATTCATCAATATTATCAATGAGTTAGGAAATCAAATGTAAATGAAATATGGCACTTTGAGGATGAATAAAGCAAGTTGTTATAACATGTATATTTATGTAGAAAATTGCAGCCTTATGGTTGTATCTTTTAGTCACTTATGTAAGAAAATTATACCATCAAAATATGCCGACAATCAGCCCAAAAGGTGCGCCCTGGTTAGTAGAGTAAATGAGTAAAATTTAGGAGCTAGTCTAGGGTTAGTTTAGGAGTTATGGTTAGTAGTTTATCTAGGTTAGATCAACCCTAATGGATGTAGGTTAGGTTTTGTAAAAACAAATAGTGTAGTGGGAGAGAGGGGACTCCCTAGTAGGGGAAGACTCCTCTCAGCGAGGCAAACCAACTCCAAGCAAGAGATCTTTCAAAAGATAAAAATTCACGTTTTCCAAGGAAATTGTTTTATATCTCTAATGCAAAACAAATGATGACAAGTGCCTTTACTATTGGGTTAATGGAGTCAAAATAAATTAACTAGAGATGCTACTTCCTTGGGGGTCTAAATCCTCTTACTTCCCAAGTAAAGTATCTCTAGTTAGGGTTTGAAAATGAGGGGTGTAAATCCTCTTACTTCCTTAAACAAACCCTTGCAACATCAATGAACTTTAAGAAACAAATGATGGAGAGTAGAGTGGGGGTGTAAATACTCTTACTTCCCACTTATCTCATAGCATAACAATATTTGACTTAAAAAAATGATAGCATAAGAGTAAAAGACCATACCAAAATCAAGAAAGATGCTAATATTATCCACCATAAAAGATATAAAGAATTCCTCCAAGGCTAGTGCTTCACTCCTGCATCAGCCATTCACAAGAGATAGTCATAAAAAAGTGCACAAAAGACAAATATTGCCAAGTATAACGAAAATTTCAGATCAATTCCTCTCACACGAGGGAGAGTTATGATTCCAAATGAGATCTTAAGATATCTATTTATACAAAACGTTGCTAACATAATTTATCCACATAATATTAGGGGTCAACAACCCTAATATTTCCCCTTTTACAAAATAATATTAAAAAATTCCTTTAAAATTTCACTTTTGCACAAATAAAAAACCATAATTTACATGGACGTCGCCCCTTTAGGGGGGATTTTGGCACTAGGAGAAGATCATTGGTGATGTAGGAGGGTTGTAAGGCTTCCCAAAGCCATGTGTCAAACATCCAAATGTCTTCCTTCATGGTCAAATCCTAAAACATGTCAAAATTTCCAAGTGCCAATGCATATCACCTCACCACCATGCCCTAACCCCCCAAACATGATGTCAAGCTAAAAAAGAAGATGTTTTTCCCATCCCGGGAAAATCATTTGGCATGTGAGGTCTGGGATAAGTCTTCCACATCATCTTCTTGGTCTTCAATACTTCATCCCCGTGATCTAGCATTTGGACCCTTGACATCCAATCTGTGGGCTTGCAGCCCCATGGAAGCCCAAGCTAGGCTTGTTCCTCCAAAACTATCCACCAACTAGGTCCTGCAAAGACAAATAAGCATGCCCTCCAAGGATATCAAGTCATAACATCATGATAAGCTAATCCAATAGATAAATGAGCCACCTAAGCATGTGAATCAAAGATCACTATATCAAACAATTAACTGCTCAAAGACATTATACGACTTGTCAAGCTTGAATATGGGAGGGTTGATGAGGTGTCCTATCAGGTAGATCTTTCCCTAGGTCAAGGAGAGTTTCCAAGATATCCCTCTCTAATCCATGTAAAGTGGGTGAGGTGGTTGGGGTCAAGACTCAATAGGCATAGGGCTCATGACATACAAGAGGTCGCAGTGTCTCATTCATAGATGCATTTTTAGAGGGTGTGTGGTACCTTCATCCACAATGCACTTTTTACAAGCACATTATTTTCCATTCTTTTATTCTTTCATAATTTTAAGGAAAGGTTGAAGGCCAATACCCTGGTGTGGTGTCCAGATAATGACAATGTCACCCACAAACACCTAGTGTAAATGTGAAGGTTGGCTCGTGATGAGACCCCCTTTCTCTCAGCGATGCAACTGAGAGCCATTACCTTGTCTTGGTGACCAGATGATGGTAATGTCATACCACTAGATATTCATGGACATGATAGGTCCGCTCGTGATGAGACCTCCTATCCTTCAACCAACCTTTTAAGCATTTTTAATCATATTCATTGTGGTTCCCCCTTTAATCAAAGATAAGTGTTTCATTGCTTTCTGTTAGAAAAACATGATCACAAAGCAATAAAATAAAATAAATGCATAAATAAATCACAGAAGATACAAAATACAATAGAGACACAAATATACATGGTTCACCCAGTGTGGGCTACATCCACCAGAGAAATTTCCAGGTTCTTCCTTTATTATTATCCAACAAAAATGAAGGGATACAACCTACAACACACCCGCTGTAACTTCCTCTTCTTTCTTTCACAATATCCTCACTCATAATAAAATATTTGCAATGATACATAGTTGCAATACATTTCCCTCATAAAATAGGGTTTCCTTTTAGGGAAAAAAATCCTAACATACTTCTACCGTCAGATCTGTGACCTTATAATAAATGGTCCAGATTTACTATGAAATTACAATATACATTTACAAGGTAATTTTTCCTTCGAGGGATTCTCCACCGAACCCCTGTTGGGGGCCCTCTTTCCCCCAGACCGCCCAACCGGGGGGATGGACCCCACATGGGGGGTAACCCACCCCTGCACTCCCTCGCGTGGAGGAGTGTACATTATTCTGGGGTGTAAAGTCTTCATGGGGTATAAACACGACTGAAAACAAAGACCTTTGAAACAGGAAGATAATCAGGCTCCATAACCAACACTTTCTTGGGTGATCCCTAGGAGAAGCATCTAGAAGGTTCATACATAGGATTTTATCTTTTACCCAACATCAATCCCTCTGGGCCTTCAACCCCTTCTTCCCATAGAATGAGAGACAACCCTTTCTTGGGTCAATACACCTTAAAATCCCAAGAGATAAGGAAATGCGGGGAAATAATGATGGAAAATGATAATTATGGTTGGAAACGGTGCAATGGATCTTCAAGGGAGTTCCTAGTAGCAAACCCATCCCCAAGGAAGACCACTTACTAGGGAACAATGTCAACCACCAAGGTGAAACAGGGAAAAAGGCATAATGTCCAAGCATATGTCATGAAATCTAGAGCAATCTAAGATACAACATACTCAAATGGCTTAAATATTGAAACGATGCTTACCATAAAACTAATTTGTACCTCATGCAGCAAGGTCCATTTCCTTTCGGAAGACAACTGATGTGGTGGATGCCATATGAAAATATGTGACCATCTATGGTGGTGAGAGGGGTCTCCAATTGTGCAAAATGGTACTTCTGGTAATGTAGTCTCTTGGTACTCCATATCTGCAACCAAAGGGCCTCGAACACAATCTCCTTAGTTATCCACAAAATGGGGATAACATTTGGCTCCTACTTGGGGACATGTGCTCTCCATAGAGTGCATGAGAACCACATCATCTCTTGGTAGACTTGTGCCTTTGGTAGACCTGTGCCTTTTTAACATAAGGCTCTAAGCTAAGCATGAAATCAATATGCAAGTAGAGAAAAATGGAAATTGTAGATTTTAACCATGTACAATATTTACTGCAAACATATTTTCAATAAAAGAACATAAAAGATACAATGGAAAATACAAAAATTACACAAAGATTTTTCCCCTGTAAACCCAAACCGGGAAAACCAACATATTCTATATTCATTCATAGCGATACATTGTTTACAATACAATATACATATAGGATCCAACGACATCCAAAACCCTAACCCAATGACCTGGATTAGTCAACAACCCTAATTCCTTAACCAGAAATAGAAAACCATCGACAAAAACCATGTGCTTAAAAACCGCTCAACAATAGACATGAAAATCTATGCAACATGAAAAACGAGGCATAAATGTGACACGTTTCGCGAGGAAAAAAAATATTCTCGGGGGCGCTGCCCTCGAACCCCTGCGTGGGGGGATTTTACCCCCCTGTGCATATGCTGCAACATAGACACGACTACTCATGCAAAGAATATAACACATACCCAACATAAATGAAATGCATCTAGACGAATATGAGCAATCAAGATGAAAATGAAGGGAATCAAAATGACTTACCTACTTACTTGGGGCCCTGAAAGATCACGTGCTAGATGATGTAATGTGAAGTCATACAACCAGTGAAACCATTTGATCTTCTCATAAAAGTATCTCCTTCTATGTTTAATCATATAGTACAACAAAGATAAGTTAAGCACATGATAATCATGAGTATAAACACATATATAATCGATCATGAAATAAAACTCATGAAGATGGGTGGGAGGGATGAAATCCTACAAGAAAGAGAAATCGTTAGCCCAATCATCCTGCCTAAAAGTGCAACCACAAGACTGATCAATACATATCTGAAGGGGGATATTATATGTAGACAAAGGCTCATCTTCATCCATACACAAAGACTCACTTCTTTTCGAGGATTGAGAGGAAATGAGAGATCGAAAGAATACTGCATGGTCTGATGCAGGTGGATATTGGTGGCCACCAACCTATTCCAACTGGCACAAAATAGTCTTTTGGCAACTTTGATCCAGATTATTTTCGGCACAAAATGAGAGTGGAGATATAATAAAGCAATGTAGAGAGATATCTCAGATATCCAATAATATAACATAAATGTATCAGAGATGCAACCATAAACACAAAGATACAATAATACACAATTTTCTATTAATGAGCGAAAATGTACAGAGACTGTAAAAATACAGAGTGAAAGACTCACTAGAATGGTGGAAGCTTATCTCTGAGAAGAGATGTGTCCGCTAATCACATTCACAAGAAAATGATTATTACAATGAGGCTCCAAAGTCCTTTTTAACATAAGTAAAATCCAAAACCCTAACCCCGGAAGATGAAAAGCCAAAAGGTTTGCGGGCCCCGATGGGGGTAGTTGATACGTCAACTTCCGGGGGGCATAAATTTTTCATACGATCTCCATTTTGGGTGCTTGATACATCGTTATAAATATCTATCCAAGAAGTACAACTTCTTACAACGAATATCAAGTCCGGACCCCGTAAACTTCCAAAAATAGTAAATTACCAAAATTGCCAGAAAACTGTTTTGAGCCAGTTGGAAAAGGTGGGTGGCCACCGATATCCACCTGGATCAATTCCCCCTCCTTAGGAAGTAATGGTATCCATTGCATTGAGTGCCTGGGAGAGAGGGAAAAGAGTTTGCTAAATCTTCATCTTGATGAGCTGCTTGCCTTCTTGAAGAAGTTGCGTTGCTTAGCTTGTTGAAGGTTGTCACGAACATGTGGCTGGAAGGGTTGGACCTTTTTAACCAATATGGCTACATGAGATGCCTGTGTGCAGAAGGAGTATTTATACTTTGCTGCAATCTTGTCGACTTGCTTTTGTTGGATAGAAGGTGCTTGGGCCAAGGCTATAGTGCTTGCAGTATCCTTCTGTTCACCTTTTGAACAGATTGTGAAGAAGCTGAATTTTGTAGTATGATATACTACCTTGCAGCACTGTTTAGGTGGAACAATAGTCAAAACTACCTCTAGTATTCTATAGAGATGACCCCCTAGAGAAACAATGACATTGTGGGGTCGAGACTCATAAACAACATGGTGCTTCCACATATATGGTTGGCCCAATAGAACATCATAGACATCCAGTGGGGAAACATCACATAATACCTCATCCTATAAGGGTTGGATGTCATATGACAATCGACATTGTTGGGTGACACGAAGATATCGTCCCTGGAGAAGCCACCCGATGTTGTATGGTTGCAGGTGTGGTGTTGTCGACAATCCCAACTGTTTGATGACCTTTGTTGAGATAAGGTTCTTCTGGTTTCTGCTATCAAAAATAAAATGCAGCAGAGTACTCTTCACCCACATCTATGAATGAAAAAGGTGTTCCCCCTCTTTAGGATCTGTTGGTTCTTCTGGTTGAATTGTTGTGGCCGCAACAATAACAATGGAGTCTGGTTGATGATCTGTCTTTTACCAGTATTTTTCAGAATCAGATTCTAAATCAGGGTTCTACTCCTTGTCTTTGATCTCGACCACCAATGACTGTTTTGAGCGACATTCATTGGTGTTGTTCCAGGGGCTTTTGTGGAAATCACACCATTTTTTGGTGTCCTTCTTTGTCTTCCCGTGACCCTTATTTTCCTGTGGCTTGGACTAGTTTTCGGGAGACTATTTGTTAAGGTCGTCTTTATCATACTTTGTTTGTTGCATATTTGCAGACCCAAACTCTCGTTTTTTCTTGTGCTTAAATTTCTTCTCAATTTTAACAACATATCGATAAGCAACACCGAGTGATGAGATGTTTAGAAAATCCATTTCAGTTTGGATGTATGTGTGTAGAGCCCATTGGTATTTCAGAACCAAATGTCATTCAAAGTCTTTGATACCCAGCTTGGCGCGCAAGGTATGGAAGGTATTGGTGAACTCCGAAACTGCTTGGCCCCTCTCTTGCTGCATTGTGGTCCATCTCATGTACCGGTCCTCATAGTTGCCAACAGGTTAATATTGTTCCTTTACCGTATCCACAAAAAAATCCCAAGTGGGCTCGACCCCATATATTTAGACTCCTCTATGGAACTTTGCTCCTAGTAAGTTTCACACCAATGTTTGACATGGGGGAGATATTTAAGGAGTGTGAAGGTGATCTTTTCCCTGTCGAAAAAATTATGAACATAGAAATAACCTTCTAATAGATTTAACTATTTGTCTAGGGTATCCACATATATCTGACCTTCAAATACAGGAATATCAAAGTTAACATGTACCTTGAAAGGAGAGGTGCTTCCAAAGTGGTTTTTTGATGAAGATGCGTCTGTTTCTATTGGCCGACGTTGAAGGATGTGGGAAAAATTCTCCATCATTTAGTCCCTCTATCGTGTGAGAGCTTGCTCAAGCAACATGTTGATAAAATCATCTGCTCCGTCATTTTTCTTTTCTTCCGCCATGGGGGGTTTCTTGGGCATGCGAGAGTGATTGTCTTCAATAGAAACAAGCTCGAGACCCAACTTTCTATACTCAGACCTCGTCGGGGACATGCACTGAAAAAAAAATGATCAAGAGCAACCTGCTCTGATACCACTGATCCGGATTATTTCCGACACGAAATGAGAGCGGAGATATAATAAAGCAATGTACAGAGATATCTCGGATATCCAATAATATAACATAAATGTATCAGATATGCAAAAATACAGAGTGAAAGACTCGCTAGAATGGTGTCAACTTATCTTTGAGAAGAGATGTGTCTGCTAATCACATTCACAAGAAGATGATTATTACAATGAGGCTCCAAAGGCCTTTTTAACATAAGTAAAATCCAAAACCTTAACCCTGGAAGATGAAAATCCAAAAGGTTTGCGGGCCTCGATGGGGGTAGTTGATACGTCAACTTCCTGGGGGCATAAATTTTGCATACGATCTCCGTTTGGGGCTCTCTATACATCATTAGAAATATCTATCCGAGGACTACAAATCCTAACAACAAATATCAAGATCGGAATGGAATCTTATTAGCTGGAGGTTTGATGCCCAAAAAATGTCGTTTAAGGCCTCAAAATGGCTCCAGAAGTTCAGGATCCCGTAAACTGCCAAAAATAGTAAATTACCAAAATTGCCATAAAACTGTTTTGATCCAGTTGGAAAAGGTGGGTGGACACCGATATCCACCTGGATCAAACTTACTATTTTTAGCAGGTTTTCAGTTCCTAAACTTCTGGGGCCATTTTGAGGGCCTAAATGAATATTTTTTGGTATTGAGAATCTCAATGGTAGTTGAAGGCTCTAATTGTGCCCCAAAAATGAATCTCTTCGATGATACCTTTCCAACAAGCTATTGTGCACCCCAAACAGAGATCATATGCAAATGTTACACCCCCGGTAAGTTGACGTATTAACTACCCCCATCGGGGTCCGCAAACCTTTTGGATTTTCATCTTCCGAGGTTAGGGTTTTAGATTATACTTATGTTAAAAAGGTCTTTGGAGCCTCATTGTAACGATCATATTCTTGTGAATGTGAGTAGTCATCACATCTCTTCTCAAAGATAATCTGCCACCATTCTAGTGAGTTTTTCACTCTATATTTTTACAGTCTCTATACATTTCTTTCATTAATAGAAATCATGTATTACTGTATTTCTCTGTTTCTGGCAATATTTATGTGTATTTCATTGTAATATCTCTGCTTTCATTTTGTTCTAAAAAATAATCTGGATCAGTGGTATTAAAGTAGGCTGCTCTTGATCGTTTGTTAGTGCATGACCTCGACGAGGTCTGAGTATAGCAAGTTGGATCTTGAGCTTGTCTCTTTTGAGGAAAATCACTCTTGGGTGCCCAAGAAACCCTCTATGATGGAAGAAAAGAAAAATGATGGAGAAAAAGATTCTATTCATCTGTTGCTTGAGAAATCTCTCACGCGACAGAGGGACGAAATGATGGAGAATTTTTCCCACATCCTTCAATGCTTGCCGATAACAACAAGTGCATATTCATCATGCGACCACTTTGGAGGCACCTCAAATTTCAAGGTACAAGTTAATTTTTATGTTCCCATATTTGAAGGACAGATAGATGCAGATGCCCTAGAAAAATAGTTAAATCTTCTAGGAGGTTATTTATCTGTTCATAATTTCTCCAATAGGCAAAATATCACCTTCACACTCCTTAAGGCTTTCCCCCATGTCAAACATTGGTGGGAAACTTACTGGGAGAAAATTTCCACATATTTTTCTGGAATATATGGGGCCGAGCCCACTTGGGAATTTTTGTGGATGAAGTCAATGAACAATATTACCCTGTTGGAAACTATGACGACCAATACATGAGGTGGACCACACTGCAACAAGAGAGGGGCCACGCAGTATCAGAGTTCACCAATACCTTCCATACCTTGCACACCAAGCTGGGTATCAAAGACTCCAAGAGACATCTAGTTCTAAAATATCGTGGGGCTCTACATAGATACAACCAAACTGAAATGGATTTTCTGGACATCTCATCACTCGGTGTTGCTTATCGATATGTTGTTAAAATCGAGGAGAAATGTAAGCACCGAAATAAGCAGGATTTCGGGTCTGCAAATCTACAACAACCAAAGTATGGTAAATACAACCCTAACAACCAACCTTTAGAAAGCCAGTCCAGTCACATGAAAAGAAGGGTAACAGAAAGATGAAGAAGGAAATTGGAAAATGGTGCGATTTCCACAAAAGCCCCTAGCACAACACCAATGAATGTCACTCAAAATAGTCATTGGTGGCCGAGATTGAAGAAAAGGAGTTGAACCCTGATTCAGAATCTGATTTAGAAAATACTTGTAGAATATAGATCATTGACGCAGACCCCACTTCTATTGTCGTGACCGCAACAATTCAACCAGAAGAACCAATAGATCTTGAAGAGAGGGAGCATCTTTTTCATTCACAAATGTGGGTGAAGGGGACCCCGCTGCATTTTATTGTTGATAACAGAAGCTAGAAGAACCTCATCTTAGCAGAGGTCATCAAACAATTGGGATTGTTGACAACACCACATGCACAACCATAAAACATCAGGTGGCTTCGCCAAGGAAGAGATCTTTGTGTCAGCCAACAATGTCGATTGTCATACAACATCCAACCCTTCAAGGATGAGGTATTATGTGATATTGCCCCGCTGTATGTTTGTGATGTTCTCTTGGGCCAACCATATATGTGGAAGTGCCATGCTATTTATGAGTGTCGACCCCGTAGTGCCATTTTTACTCTAGGGGGTCATCTCTACAAGGTACCATAGGTAGTTCCAACTACTGTCCCACCTAAACAGTGTCATAAGGTAGTATCTCATACTACAAAATTCATCTTCTTCACAATTTGTTCAAAAGGTGAACAGAAGGACACTACAATCACTGCAACCTCAATCCAAGCACCTTCTATCCAACAAAAAGTGTTGAATTTTTAATGCAAGCTCAAACACATGTAGTTTCTTTTCAATTTAGCATGAACTTGAACCATAAACAATGCAGCAACACAAAATACTATTTAGCATGATCAGGTGTTTCTCAGACTCCAAACTTACAAACACAAATCTCTCAAATCCTAGGGACATCACAAGTTGGCACCCAAGTTTTATGGCCACTATAATATCATCAAGTGTATTGGTTCAGTGGCCTACAAATTGTCCCTTCCAACTACTTCCAAAATCCATCTGGTGTTCCAAGTTTCCTGTTTAAAGAAAGTGGTGGGACAAAATTGCAGGGTCCAAACCATCCTTCTTGAATTAGATGAAGAAGGATCCCTTTGGCTTCAACCAGACATTGTCCTCAATGCACATGAACATTGGTTGCATGTAAGAACTATCAAGGAAGTGTTGATCAAGTGGAAGGACACATCATCAGAGGATGCAACTTGGGAACCATCGACCATACTCCAATAGTTTCTGCATCTTTATCCTTGAGGATAAGGTCACTTTTGAAGGGGGAGGGCATGTCGGGATCCAATCCTAACCCCTCTTCATGGGTCATTAGTTAGTACAATATATTTTCTATGTAATAAAGGCCGACATTAGTTAATAAGGCCTATTAAATAAAGGAGAATAAGTCAATGTAAGAAGACCTAATAGAAGCTTCCGCTTCTAGAAAGATCTTCCTCTAAAAGTTTCCTTAGAATATAGAATTAGTATAAATAAGAGTAGGAGGTATTGGATAGCTTGTCTTGAGAATTAGTGTAATAGAGTGTTGCTATGCTGGAGGTTTCCCCCTTGAAGAGGCAAGTGAACATTGTTTCCTATCAATAAAGGTATTGTTTTGGTGTTTTGGTTTCATCAATTGTGTTGTTCCACTGTTATTCTTTGCAATATTTATGTTTTGGATATTATAATAGATATGGTTCCTTACACTTATTAATAGAAGGTTGTTCAACATGAATACTACCTTTAAAGGAGCCTCTCATCTAGGGGAAGTATGAGCCTGGCCAACATATTTTGTTTCGTATTTTCCATCTTAATTTTTATTTTTCTTTGTGTGTTTATTGAATAAACATTTTTCATTGACCTATCACTCAATTCCTTAAATTGGTTCTCCAAATTGGATAGTCCGTTATTTATATATTCACTTTCTTTATGAGTCATGGTTTAGATCTTTGGAGGTTTGATTGATGTACAACCTTTTGCGCCACCCTTTTCCATGTGGGATAACAATAATATTTGTCTATAGTTCTTCTATATTTTAATTTTACCACACTTTTTGAATCACGTCAAACACATTTTTCCAATCAAATTTATGTCAATTGTAAGTTACATACCTTTCAAACCTTGAATTGGAGACTGTCTTGTTGGACAAACTTCCACCTGAGGTAACTCTGAAATTTCTACCCATATGAGTTTGAAATTTTGGTTGTATTAGCATGATATGTCTTCTCAACAATGGCATAGCTTTGACCAAATTTTGGAGTGCCAAAAGAAATTCATGGTAAATTTCCCAAAACTTGTGGTTTTTTATTCTTTCAAAAGAACAAACTTGTATGGCATGCCACATGTCCACTTTTTCTGCTATGATTTTGAAATTTGGAATTGAAAAATTATGGTCCATCATATTTCAATTGAATTGGTGGCACTCAATTTGAATCTTTCTAGAATCGTATATGATTGTTTTAGCCATAACACGTGTTTGAGACTAGTTTTAGGACTAGTCAAAAACCCTACTTCCATAACTTGTAACTTGAAAAGTATAACAAATAAGAATATGAAATTTTTACCATAGTTACTTAACTATGCCAAGTTAGTGAAGTGAAAAGTTCACACTCTAAAACATCTCCAAAAATAAATTATAGCGAAAATGGTAGGATGGCTTGTTTTGAATGACTCAACCAAGCATCGTATTCTTTGAAACAAATGTTATGTACCAAATTTTCCATAACATAAAAATAGAAAGAAAAAGTAAATCCATGCCTTTATAATGATAAAAATTCAAAAACTAAGAAGCCACTTTGAGGGGGAAACATCTCTTTACAATATATGCAATGAACAAAACAAGATGCCTATACAAACGAATCTCATTTATTATAAATTTGAGATAAAATGAGCATAATGTAACCTACCTCTAAGCCAATGTAACCATAAATAATATACTGATAATGAATGAGGATTATGGATTAACATAGAGGGAGTTAAACTTGATGTGGATCTTGCTCCAATTACAAGAGGATTCTCTCAGGATGAGAGAATTGACCATGTTCTAGTTGCTTCTTCAATTGCCAAAGGTTTTGAGATACATGAGAGGGATTCTCATGTTGACAAGTTGTTGGTAACCTTGTATAGGTTATTACCTATACCACGAGCTTGGTATTTTAGGATAGAGGAGTTAACTTGTGCATATTTATATCAAGTTTGTGACTCTAATAGATGTGATCCACATATCTTGGTCATGTTTGGAGATGTGATTATCATTAAAAATGTCCTAGACAACTCATGATGAGGTGTCCATTGATTTTGGCCCATGATGTTGACTTGAGGGATGTTGATGTTTGAAAGGTTTCTTCTATTCCAAGGTTATGTTCCTTCATATTCACAAGTGGCTAGTTTTATTTGGAGGATTGAGATGTTGTGATAAGATGGGTGATTTTTCCTTTTCAAGAAACAATGGTTGATTTCGAGACTATAGCAAGTATAAATTTTCAAGTGGCGAGTTTGGTGGAGTTGCAATTGGAGTTGATAAGTATCGATGAAAACACTTCCCTTGTAAAGGAGTGTTAACTCTTGGGGTTACTCCAAAAATGTTTACACCATGTTTTGGGATGCTTCATGAGATTTTGGGTATAAGGTGCATGATTAGTCCCTAGATGGTATGTGATATATTTTCACATGATAAATGATCTATGATGGATTTGCACATTGTATATGGATTACTCAATGGTTGCTTGACCTCAGTTGGGTGCTTCCATCATATTATTCCCTAGGGTGTTGGATATCTTCAGACAACTTCGATGATATTCTACATGATGGACACATGGAGATGGTTACTTTCTTGGAGAATTTCATGCATAGGAAGATAATTATTTAGCATCATGGAAGAGGGTGTTGGACCCTATACGTTGAAAGGTATCTTGAATTCTTGCATGGAATCTTGGATTTGACTTGGGGATTCTTGGGTTGCGAACGATGTTAATGTAGGGAGAGAGGACCCAATGGAGTACATGGATTAGAAGGTTTGTTGGAGGATTGTAGGAGGAGCATTGGACACACCTCATGGAATGCCCTTGCATTTGGAGCCTTGTTGGTGGAAAACATCACTTTAGAGTTTAACAAGTTTACCCTAGGTGTTTTTTTCCACATGTGTGAGCCTACATGTGTTATTGTAGGTTACTTGTAAGGGTATAGGCCCACATATGTATTATTGGCCTCCCTTACTTCTCATATATATAAAGAAATGAGAGATTCCTTTCATCATCATCATCATTGTACCCTTCCTTTTGCACTTGTCTTCTTGGAGCAAGGCACTGGGGTTCATGAAGAAACCCTAAGAGAGGTTATGAAAGGGAAAGAGGATGTCTTTGTTGGGAGCTTGATCTTGTGAGCTACTAGGGTTTACTCTTGTGAAGAAGATATTGGAGGTATGATATTATACACATCCATTCTTGTTCATCATTCTTGTGTAGAGATGTGATCAAGAGGAGCATACCACTTCTACTTCCTTTATTGGATCTTCGTATGTACTCTCTCTCTCTCTCTCTCTCTCTCTCACACACACACATACAAAGTCATTAGTGTTTCTTGAGATTGTTAGAAAATGTGGATAACCAGGGTTAGGGTTTCATCCCTTGGATATTTGGAAATTAGAGTTTTGAGATGAAACCCTAGGCTGTACTTAGTGAAGAGAAGAAGAGGAGACATATTTTCTTGGAGGGCATGCTTATATGATGCATACTTGTTGGATCTCATTGGTGCGAGATAGGTTTTTATTGGTTTCCCCTAACTAGTGTTTTGGAGATATAGTGGATTGCAATAGCCTTATGAAAAGGCTATGGTATGTACGTGAATTTCATCTTTATCCATATTAATGAAGTTTCCATCTATCCAATACTTTTGTAAATTGCAAATTTTATTTCCAGCCATCTATATTCTTCATGGTTTGCAATTTCGAAAAATAGATGTTTTATTGATTGGACAAAAGTTAAGGGTGAATATGTTAAGTGAGTTAACATTATAATTGAATAATACAAGGGAATATTTAATGTTGTTTTAACAACTCTCATAAGTGTTTTCTAATATGTTATATGCACGATAAGTTTACCCTAGAGGGATGAAATTGATTGGAATACATCGACATCTTTTCTCTTGAATTTCCTAGTGGATTGGGGTTGGTAAGAATTAAGTATAGTTCATTGTTGCTATTGTTTTGTTCATATATCATAACAACCCTAAGGATGAAAATTCAAAAGGTTAAGATCCGAGAAACCTCTTATTAAGAGGTGAAATTTTTACTTTGCATTAAACTCTACAATTCAGAAATTTCTACAAGATGTTTAGTAAGATGTGCATTATTATGCCTTGTAAAAAGACCATCAAGAGACAAGATGCGGAAATCATGTACTTTAAAAATGTTTGGGTGCACTTTGGGATATCAAGATCTATTAATGTTTATGCCATTATTATAGTTCTTTGCATTTCAATAGATAAGAGCATCATAAGAACAAGATCACTGAGAAATACACATTCACAAGAGACACAACATTTATCCTGGGAAACCCTCTAGGGGAAGAAAACCCA
>ML785105.1:58553-76601 GCA_009831015.1 Picea engelmannii | reverse complement strand
CCACTCTTCTTCTCCTCTCTCTAACTGGTAATTGCAGCTTGCCTCATAAGATAATGAGCAAGTGAGTTGTGTGTTAGAAGTGAGGTGCTAGCCTCCTATATATACAAGACTGGCACGTGTGAAAGGGTTTCACTGGCAGGGCCAACCTCTCACTCTGGGTGGGTAAACCCACCTTTAATTAATTTTGGGTCTTCAATAATGACTGTTGGGGCCGACTTCTTATTCTGCCCTTTATAATTGTCTGATGACCAATCCGCAAAAGGGGATTTGGTCCTTATACAATTACTGACATGATTAATCCACAATGGGGATTAATCCTAATAATAAAATAACAATAATAATAAGAATTCTCTTCGCAGTTACATTATTTCAACATGATCATCATCTCAAACAAAGATACCAGATTTCTTTGTTCCTTTTGGAGTACAATTTGGGAGACAAACGATAATTTGAAAAAAAATTACAACTTTTCATCTGCATACAAATGGGCATACAAAAGTAGTGAATTGAGACATTATTTTATCTTTTGAGGAGTTACAATCAAAAGTGTCCAAGGACCTATGATAGAAATTTGATTTATATTCAAAACTCTTAGAACAAAGTAATTCACACTTCCACTAGTAAGTCCCCTCTTGTAACTTGATTTGTATATATGTCCCCTTTGCGTTTAGATGGTGTATATGGACATGGGGGAGAAAGGAAAGAAACCACATGAGAAGCATTCAAGGTTGAAATATTCATTGATAAGATCAAGCATATCCATTTTCAAGTATATGAGACATTGAAGAAGTTACAAGAAAAGTACAAGGCCCACCATGACCGACATAGAGTTGAGAAGACATTCAAGGAAGGAGACCACATCTAGACTCTAATTGCATTTAAACAAATAAAGGTTATAGGATCCTTGCAAGAAGATCAATGTTCTGCGTTATGGTCCTTTTGAAGTGTTGGAACATGCAGACAATGTGCCTAGAGAGTCAATCTACCTCCATAAATGTGCAATTACTCAATAATGAATGTGGAAAATTTGAAACTCTATGAGTATTCTATGTTATAATAGGAAAATAATGGGAAATTCTTACCTACCGTAGAGGACTGTTACCCCACCCCCCCATGCCTAAGGGTAACTATAGGATATCATGTCTTGATTCCCTCAATGGAGAACATGATATACACCATAATGATTATGATGATCAACATGTCCACAGATGGCAACCCAACATCCCTCTGTGTTTTCCTCCTAGTTGCATCAACCAAGGCTCAACACATTCAAGCAACCTAGGGTATGGGGCATGGTAATCCAGCGTCATTATGAGGTATGGTTAGTCCTTTTTTCATGCAAGGTGTTGTGTTTAATTTATTGGGCACTGGACACGGATCATTGGTTAAAAAGGGATAGTGGATCACTTGCTTGAGAAAGTTTCTTGGTTGCCTTGTTTCACCTTGGTGTTCAACTTCTATGCCCTAGTCTTGTGTTGTCGCCACCCAAGGAAAAGGGGTAATACTTAGGGGCCCTCCCAAGGGTAATGTTCTTCTCCCAACCATACTTAACACTTTCCATCATGAAGCCTTTCATATATCCTAAACCTCGGTTATGGCCCACACTCTCATGAGAAAGGGGCTGATGGCTTGAAGGTAGATTGTAGATGCTATAAAAGAATAAGAAAATGATGTTAAAAAGAAAGTGATCATAGAAAATAAGGACCACCAAAATCTGGTCCAACTTGAGCTCTACTCATTCAGTGCTTTCCCAAGTCCCAAAAAAGTATTTTAAAGCTTGGAAACCTACAAAAGGGGACCCTTAAAGCAAATTATAAATGAAAGCAGGGATTGGAAAGATGGCTAATGAAGGGGTTTGGAAAAAGGTGACACCCAAATATTGGGTAACTCAAGATCAAGCACACCCTCAACAAAAGTGCTCATAGAGATGAAAACCATAAGCCATGAAGGAATCCCTAAACCATAACATCTTCACACTTACTCTTGATGGGTTTTTACTTTCCCTTATCACTCTCAGAACCTATCCCTCTACTTGGGTTATTTATTTATTTTCCAGGTGGCACACCTAATAAGGTTGGATGAATGCCCTCCCATACTCAAACTTGGTATCCCTCACAAGGTCTTGGGCTTGGTTGATGCTTGAAAGGGATACTAGGGTGAATTATTTACTCGGATTGTATCTTAATCATCAACTTACTTTTCATGATTTAGGGACTAACATGTCTTATGGACATTGGTTTACTTTGTCTTATATTCTTCTTTGTTTTGAATGGCCCTGCCATCATTCTTTGAGGCACATATTGGGTTGTGCATGTTATAACCCTATAATTTATAGGATCAATTGGTGACTGAAATGTTATCTCTTTAAATGTTTTTGTGTGTCAAATGATTTTTCATTCTGCAAATAATTTGAGAAAAAGAAGAGAAAAAGAAAGAGAAAAGAAAGAAGAAAAAGAAAAAAGAAAAAAAGGAAATGAATAAAAGAGGGCATAAAAGAAATTCAATAGAGCCCCATGCAATAACAATGACTTGGTCCATACCTTTCAAGCATGGCCAAGTTCTTTTAAATTGATGTTGATAGGAGTAGTGGATAAGCTTGGCTAAACTGTTTAATCTTAGCCAAGTGATCTAGGTTAGTTAGTGAATAAATCTAACCAGACTGCCTAATCTTGGTCAGATAGCCCCAGGATAGAGTAATTCCTTAGTCCAAGAGTTTAATCTGAACTAATTGTTATAGGTAATTAGGTTAGAACGTAGGGTAGTTTGCTTTGTCTAAATAAAACCAGTACGATGATCAATGTTGAACCATGTCTTTGAGGTTTAAAAGGTTTGGTGTCTTACCCCTTGGTGATAGAAACATGGAAAAGCTCAGGAAAAACCCACAATATGCACTAATCCTAATTTTTCCAGAGCACAGATGCCTTCACGCTCACAGTTAAGCATAGTGCATAGATGAACGACCCGAGATCAGGCGCCCAGATCTATGGTCGACAGGTTTTTCCGGATCCCCCCGACCGTTCTACCTTTAACGGTGGGGGGGGGGGGTCTGGAATCGGAAATAATGAAGGCACATATACAAACGACTCAGATGTGTGCGCTCAAATCCATGACTCAGATTAGATTCCGGACCCCCTCGACCATTCTGCCTTTAACGGTGGGGGGAGGGGGGTCCGGAACGCTGGTTAACTATCGCGCATAGATCTACGGTTGAAAATAAAGCGCTCAGATCAACAGCTATTGGTGCTTTTCAGACCCCCCCGACTGATCTGTTTTTAACAGAGGGGGGGGTCCAGAATGGAATATTCTTCGGTGGGCCCTTTTCCTCTACGTGGCATCAATTCATTGGTCCAGTTTTCCACTGCCTATCATTTCTAACATGCCCCGTCACCCCATGATGTCATCATCCACGTTTTTCCTAAGAGGTCATGTCCCATTACTCTGTCAGTCCCCCTCCCCTTGTCCTCCCTTTACAAGTCCTCTCACCAAGGTTACTCCCCAATCAGCTCCCGCTGCATTGCCTGGTCGTATTCATCATTCATTATTACCTGCCATCTCATGCTCTAAACGACCCCTTGGCCATTTATGATTGGCTAACCTATCTGTTAGCTCGCTGACCTGTCCCCCACGCCCAACGGATATCCGTTCACTCAAAACCACCGTCTCCCTTCTTTTCTTCCATTGCTTACTGTGTCGTCTCACCATAAAATATATTTTCCCGTCGCACCAGAGCATTTTTACCGTTTTCTCTCCGTTTCAGTCAAACATCCCAAGCCACCATCACCCCCACTAACAACTATTTGATTTGTAGGTATGTTTACAGCGATGGCGCCAAAATCAAAGAGGACAGAAGAGGAGGAAAATCCTTTCCTCCCGCCCCCTGTAGACCTCGACAGGATCCCCCTAGCAGACAAACACTATTTAATTACAGACACCAGATGCGAGTTTGACTTTGTGGACTTGCAGTCATGGCTCAAAGAGGTTTTCCTTGACCATAGCGATGAGATTTGTCTATGGGAGTCGAATCTTCCCCTATATCTGCTCCCCTAGATTCACCACTTTCCCGAATTCGCCCTCAAATGCCAGGCCCATTATATCCCTAAACAAAGAGCCATTATGTCTTCGTCCAGAGAAATTCTTTTCCTCATCACATTAGAAACCATTGACCAGATGATGCAGATACCCAGAGCCAAGTCCCCCGCACCTTTTAATCTCGAAATCATCACAAAGCTCTACCAAAAGTTGTCTTCCCCCCAAAGAGCTCATATTTTTGAGGTTTTCCTCCCAAAATCCGCTCAACTCCCCACTGCAAACCCCCCTTATCCTTCCTCCATGTTCTCAGTAAAGGGAAACCAGGTTATCACATCACTATGTGCCTTGCTTGGATATTTTTCGGATCAATGGGTGGACAAACCCATCTTGGGATTTCTGTCCATTTTTCCCACCGATGAGAGACCCACTACTCAGTTCGACTACAGTACGTTCCTGGCGGACAACATTCACGAACAATTCATCAACTTCGCCACATAAGGCATGTTCTGGTATTCTTCAATACTGGCTTACCTGTTCATGTTCTTTCAAGCGGAGAAATTTTCCTTTTCAATGCAGAAGATGGATAAAGATGGGAGACCACAGTCAGTGACAGCATGGACTTCGCTGCTCAGACATAACTCTACAAAATTCAGTTTCAAGCAGTTCATGGAGCAGTTCTACCACCCACTGGTGAGTATGCTCAACGGTAGACCCGAACCTAGAATTAACGAGGAAATTCAAAGGATTTTACATCTCTCGGACCTTCCAAAGACTGGTGATTGGTACTTGTACCAAAACCACACTAAGATCAGAGTGTATGGGTGCGAGTTGGCCCCATATAAATTGCCCAGGTATTTACCCGTGAGGATTTTCACACTGGAATACATAAGGCATATGATAAATTCAGATGACATACATTTTTTGTCTCTAAAGAAGAAGGAACAACTCAGAATCAAAGGGAAGATTGGGTCTTTCGGCTGCAATAGCCGAGGCGCCATGGTGGAAGCAGACAGACTGCTAAAAAAAATGAAGTTTTTTGTTAGTTTTGCATGGCACTATGATCCGTGTGGGATAATTTCCGAGATGAGGGTCAAGAATAAGAATATCCCGTATGTCCACACATCCAAGCCGGATATAGAAAGATTTGTCAAAAAAATAGAATGGGAACCAAACACTCTGGTTGAGACAGAACAACAGGACCTCTCGGTTGTTGTCTCACAGATGACTACACCACAGGCTCCCAAGGAGAAAAGGCCTAGGCAAGATGTGTCACCTTGTGTCACTGAAGTATCATCTGAAGAATTTCAACTACATACAAAGAGGCCAAAAACCAGTACGGCACCCAACATGGATGGTGAAAAGGGAATGCAATCCACTGCCACATTGGAGGTTGATCGGTCGCTCCTTACTACAAGCAACAAACAAATCATGATTACAGTGCTGCCCAGAAAGCCTACAGATACTCCACTAGCCAGACAACTGAGCAAAATAGGACCAAAATTGAGCATTTTTGAAAAGTATGATCTGATCAAGAAGAAAAATCAGACACTGACCAACAACACGTATGCTCAGTTCTAGAAGCAAACATCCACTGCACAACATCGACTGTTGTCTGCATTCGACACTGAGAAGGGTAGAATGCACATGGAATTTCTGCAAGCACAGGTGCCAGACCTGAAGATGATCACTGATTACAAAAGGGAAACGTTTGAATTTCAGACTAAAGATGTGCATCCAGCTGATCAGATGTATCTTCACAGGCAAACTGGAGAAATGGTTTTCTCCACATTGGCACATGCTTCCACTGCTGCCTCCAAGTTACAAGTATCTCTGAATAATGTCCAGACATAGTTGAAGTTAGAAAAAATATCATCCTTTACCAAGGATAACAAGATTAAGACGTTGGAGGAACTGGTCCTCAAGATCGGATATGATCCCTCAAACGTGAAAGAAGACAAGGAGATGCTCAAAAAGAAAAATGCCGATATAGCATCTCTGAGGAAATAATTGAAATTGCCTCCAACAGAAGATTCATAGGCAAAGGAAATAGTAGAGACAGAAGGGGAGAAGGATGAGATGCTCAAGCTCATCATGGAGCAGAATGCACAGTTGAAAGAAATGGAAGCGGAATTGGAAAAGTTGGTAAAAGAGAAGGAGCAATCAAATCCCATGGAGGTCATTCCATTGAGTGCAATTCCTTTCACAAGAGTGAGCACATCGTCTATTACAGAAATTCCTTCGGCAACTCCACTGACAGCCCTGGAAAAGACTGTCGAACTATCTAAATCCATGGAAGAAATGAATTTACAAGAGACATAGATTAGCAGATTAAAAAAGGAGATTGAGAATCTTCAAGAACTCAAGTCTTCTTACCAAACCAGTTTCTCCAAGGAAAAACAAACCTTAGACCAGCTCAAACAGGAATTGCAACAACTTCAGAAGCAAAGAGTGGCAGGCAAGACACTGGCTGAGGTCAATGAAAGTCTTTGGATGGACATCACCAAGTCCATGAATGAAATATGGCCGATGATACAAATCATGTTCGAGCAAAACGAGATGGTGCAAAGAATTCAGCAGGCCATCGAGAAGATAAGAGCAGAACTGGGAGAGATGCCCACAGAAGCTACTGAGATCATAAAATTTCTAAATTCCAAAACCAGAGAGGAGCTATAAGAGTTGAAAATTGAAGATAGGACATAGACCATCCTCGAGGTCAAAAGGGTCCTAACCAAGAGAGGACTGATGCTACAGCTGGAGGAAAAGGTCCAGATCATGGATGTAGGAATACAAATATTTTTCAGCAATATCGAAGTCCTGCAGAAGAAAGGTCTTCCTGGTATGAGAGTTATAAATGATAAATTGATGACACTCCCTGATTATAAAAAGAGATTAGCCACTGTGGCTAAGGATAGCTCAAAATTCTCAGGAATACAAGGCAGTATCACTGGTAAGGCATTTCTGGATGCTTTACAGTTGGACATTAGCATACAACATGAAATCCGGTACATCTTCACCACCAAGCCAACTTTTTCCAAGTACATGTAGATGGATGAAGTATATCGTAGATTGCTCAAAGTCAACATTCCCGGTCACCTTCGATGGGAAGAACTTTGCAATCTGATCGAGTAGTCAATGAGTTGTCCAAGCCCAATCATCTATCCAGTCAGAAGAGGTCATGCAGAGGCCTCACCAACGGTTCACCCAGAAAACAACATGAAGTTTCGACACATCATCAAACAGTTTCCTAGATTTTTGTATCTTGTTAAGTTAGTTAGCTAAATTTAGATTTGCCACGTCCTGATCTTTAATGATAGGATCGTTTGTAATTTTTGGTTATAAATACTTCACACTTTGAAGTATTGAGGGTTGATCTTTATGCCTTGCAAGCTACAAGATTGTAATATTTTTCAAGAGATCTTCCATTAATACAAAGAGGCGTTTTCACAGGATTCTCGCGTGTTATTCATTGGTGATGTTTTCTTTTCTATGTTGAATGTGTTCTTGTTCAGTTGTCATATTGTTTTCTACTCTAAATATTTAAAAGTAACGCATGTTGCAGGATTTATCTTCGTATACCCTGTTTCAGACTTTGAAAGATCTTAATGTTTATCTTCTGATGTTACAGTAAAGAAACTCTTAACTCCTTTACTTTAATTGATATTCTCATCTTTTCTGCTTTCCATCATTTTACTACTAAAAGAATCCAACGAATGCATTATCCTGCCCTGTGAAAAGAAGCTTTGTTTTCTGTTTAGATTTTTATCTCTATAACATAGACCCCATAGCCCAATGGATGCGTAAATCCCTTTCAGCCAACTCAACCAAAACAACAAACCTTTCAATCTTGTTTATTTAACTAGCCTAATATCTTAAATTCAAAACACATCTAAATCATATAGAGAGATCCCTCTCTGAAGCTGGTAGGGATAGATTCCAGTTTCGAAGTGGTTGGATAAAGTTACCTCTCATAGATTTCTTCTTTCCTAACAACCTCTAGGAATTTACAGAGCGTTAACATAGTGGCGACCATACCGGGGAAAAATTTTCAACCCCACATTTTCTTTTCCTTAAAAGAAAGCTCTATTTCTAAACAAATCACAAATCTAAAAAAGCAATAATGTTTAGAGGTTGTTAAAGCTTGTAAATATTAATTTTCAGACTCATAAAACTAATATATATATATATATATATATATATATATATATATATATATATATATATATATAAAAATAAAAAAGAAATTTGGCTCCCAAAAGAGCTTATACTCGATCTCACCTAGACCCAGAACTTGCAATAGCAACTGATAATCCAGAACAATTGCTCAGGAAAAAGGCCATTGTAGAAGGTTCAAGAAGCTGTAGTCCCCTTCAGAGGTCCCCTTCTCTTCCAAAGGAACTTGTTACCATTCAAGATCTTAACTTTGACACCATTTTTGAACAAAGTCTGTTTAGAACAAAATCTGACAGCTTTGTGACTGAAATCGTTTTAGATCCAAAAACCTTGCAACCCCAGACCCCTAAAATACTATCTCCCACTACAATCCCTCAAACTAATCACTTCATGCCAACAAGCCCCTCCACCTCCTCGTCTTCTGTCACTACCACACCTATCATCTAGGTTGTCGTCCCACCCCCTCCACCTATCATGGCAACCAATATGCTCCCTTGGTGTTGGCCGCACCTCTTCATGCTATGCCCTAGTATTATCAAACGAGACTTCCATAGTTCGATGGAACAAGGCCCTTGAGCGCACAACAACACATTGATAAAATGAATGACTATTTTGATGTGCAGGAAGTAGATGAGGCTGATGTTCAAATGAGATTATTTGCACAGAGTTTGACCAGTGACGTTAAGAAATGGTACCAGGGTTTACATGCTTCCTCAGTGCTCGACCTTACATCGTTTCAAATAAGTTACCTAGACAGATGGGAGGTAAATAAAAATCCCCTCCAAATCTTGTCAGAATACGGAAACATCAGAAGGAATCAAGGTGAGACCGTTCAAGATTACTGCATTCGCTTCAATAATCTGTACAATGCAATTACAACCGATATTAAACCCCCACAAGGTTTAGCATTGATAAAATTCCCTGATAGTTTCGACCCTAATATGTCATATCAATTAAGGGAAAGAAATTCCACCACCCTAGAAGACATGCAGAAAAGCACACTAAGCGCGGAGGCTAACCTATTGGCTAAAAGAGCACGACAGAGGATGGAGAGGAGATTCACGATTAAAGAAGAACCTTCCACATATTCCTCTGATGCCAAATTGGATTCCTTAGCTAGAGAAATGGAAAGGATGATGGAGAGACTCACTGTATCTGAAAGAAACCCTCCTAGAGAAAACCAACCGTCTCCTCAAATTCAAAATCCTAACTTCAGAAGGAATCCTCCTCAAATCAGGCAGAGAGATTCTAGAGATCAAAGAGAACAAAGGGGTCATGATCAATAGATCAGACAACCTCTATAGGAAAATTATGTTGATGAAGGAGAAGAAGTAATTGAATAACTGGAGGATACTCACATAAACCTCATGGGCATTCACGATAACAAAGCTATTTTCCTCACCCAGGAAGAGCAAGAGCTTTTTCTTCTTTCTCAAACAAAGGTAAGTGAAGAAGATGAAGATACCGAACAACAAGCATTTGAAAATGCTATTTTGGAGGTACATCGGCAGTACAATCTGCGAAGTAAAAAGACAGACGGAATTTCCCCAAAAAAGGTGACCGAAACGAAGAAGATAGTCGAAACCAAGAAAGCCCTCGAGCCTTCTATCAAGAAGAGCCCTGAGAAAGGTAATGTTGAAGTTCCAGCAAAAAGAAACCTTACTATTCTAAAAAGATCATTGTAGGCTGAGGTTTCATCAATTAACCCACCTAATACTTATGGCCAGAAGACTGTGGTGGACAAATCAGAATTGTTGAGCCAAAGCAGAGCACCTACACCTTTCAACCTCGAAGGGGAATTAGCCAAAGTGAAAATTCCCATTCCCCTTTCTGATTTGATGAGTAAAGATGCTTACCGTTCACATGTGATTAAAGCGTTGAGCATTGAACCTAATATAGGCACGAAGGCCTTAACAATTGGATCAGCGAATCATTCAGATACTGTAAATCTTACAGATGATCAACTCGAACTCCTATTTGGCCCTAAAGTTGATGGTCAAACTGACAATGACGTTGTTGCTCCTTTTTACATCAGCCTTAATATACATGACCTAATTATGCATAATGCTATATTAGATTCGGGTGCTTCCCATAACCTGATGCCTAAAGCAGTGATGGAAAAGATGGGACTCGTGGTCACCAGACCTTACAAGGACTTACACTCTTTTGACTCCAACAAAGTCAGATGTATCGATTTGATCAAAGACTTATGTATCACTCTAGTTCAGATTCCAGCAAAAAGCATGGTTATGGATGTTGTGGTCATAGACATTCCCCCGACATATGGTATGTTGTTTTATAGGTCTTGGGGGGCCAAGTTGAAAGGCACTTTGCAGTTGGATATGCCATATGCCACCATCCCGGTATTCGAGAAACATAGAAGACTGTACAAGGAGACGCTGATGAAATATATGTCCAGCAACCAAGAAAATCCACATAACTATCCCCTGTACTCTGCACATTCTGACCTAGATTCCTTTATCCTATATAACGACGACGATACAGGAGGACAAATATCTCAGCTGGAAGAAGACATGTCTAGTCTGAATGAAGGCCAAGAGATCATCGAGGCAGACAGAAAGAAAAATGTGATAAGTGAAGAATTTCCAACAGAATTATGGAGCATGGACTTTGATGGAGCTGTAAGCAAAGAAGGAGCTGGAGCAGGAGTTTGGTTGCACAATCACAGACCCAGGTATTCGGAAAACCATTCTTACAAATTAATTTTTCAATGCACTGACAATGTTGTCGAGTATGAAACTTTGATGCTCGGTCTGAAACTTCTAAAGAAAGTTGGTGCCAAACAAATTATGGTAAGAGGTGATTCTGAGTTAATTATCAAGCAAATCAAAGGTGAGTATGCAACAAAACATCCCCGTCTTAGAGGTTACAGGAATGTTGTTTTGGATGCCCTTAAATGTTTCACTGAAGTTGATTTACAGGTTATGCCCAGGGGACATAATATTTTAGCGGATGGGTTAGCTACGTCGGCAGCTACATGCAAAATACCTTTTCATTCCACTTGCCCATACACGATGGAGGTGAAGTGCAGACCCACTGTCCCCGACAACATCATATACTGGCAGGTATTTGGGAACGATGACCAAATCGAAGATTTTATGCAATGTAAAAATGATTTCGAATGTACAAACATAGACTTAGCAAATGAGGATGAAAATGTAAATAGATCTGATTTTGGAAATGATAGTGTAAATAAGACAGATTCAGGAGAGTTAGGTGAAGATGAGATAGAATCTATATTTTACATTTAAAGAGTAATGTTTTACGTAGGGGTTTAGTTCCTTTAGAAGACCTTTTTGATTTTAATGATGTAGCTAAAAAACCAAAAAATGAAGCTAGTGGTAGAGAAGTTGAAGACGTTAACATAGGAACATAAGAGAAGCCCAGGATAGTAAAACTTTCTAAATCCTTACCCCCTGAGCAGAAACTCAAATACATTGAACTTTTCAAAGAATATTCAGATGTATTTTCCTGGGGTTACAAGTACTTGAAATCTTATGACATGAGAATCATACAACATAGAATCCCAAAAAAAGAAGATCAAAAACCTTTCAGGCAGAAACTTAGGAGAATCAATCCCAAGTTACTTCCCCTGACAGAAAAAGAAATCAAGAAGATGTATGATGCTAAAATCATAGTTTCGTTATGATTTTCCAAATGGGTTTCAAATCTAGTCCCAACCCGAAAGAAGTCTGTGGAAATTAGGATTTGCATTTATTTCCGAAACTTGAACAAAGTTTCTTTAAAGGACGACTACCCATTGCCAAAAATGGACCACATATTACAAAGGGTAGTTGGATCCAGTCGAATCTCCTTACTGGGTGGGTTCTCAGGCTATAACCAGGTCCTCGTTCACCCAGATGACCAAGAGAAAACAACCTTCACAACACCTTGGGGCACCTTCATGTACGTGGAAATGCCTTTCGTCTTGATGAACGTTGGGGCCACTTTCCAAAGAGCGATGGATATCGCTTTTGTCGAAGAACTTGGAAAATTTATTGTCGTTTACCTGGACGACGTAACTGTGTTTTCTCAATCCAATGATGAGCACTTAAGACATCTCAGACGAGTATTTGAGAAATGCAGGAAATTTGCGATTTCTTTGAATCCTAAGAAGAGTCTTTTTGGATTAGAGGAAGGTAAAATGCTAGGGCACATAATCTCTAAGGACAAAATTAAGATAGACCCCAGTAGAATCGAGGCCGTTCAAAAATTAGAGCACCCAAGAAATATCAAAGAGTTACAGTCTTTCATTGGAAAAATAAACTTTTTGAGAAGATTGATACCCAACCTGGCCGAGCTTCTCAGGAACATCACAAACATGTTAAAAAAGGACACAAAAATAAAATGGGACACTGAATCTAAGAAGTCTTTTGAAAAAGTCAAACATGCACTCACACAGGCTCCGGTCTTGATCAATCACGATTTCACCAAGGATTTTTACCTTTTTTATTTCGCTTCTGAACATACCATTGCAGTAGTATTACTATAGAAAAACAACGAAGGGTATGAACAACCCATAGCCTTTTTCAGTAAGGCATTAAGAGATGCTGCTTTAAATTATAAAATAATGGAGAAACAAGTTTTTTCCCTGGTAAAAGCCATCAAGGATTTTAGAGTATATATTCTCCATTCCCATACTATCACATATGTTCCGAACACAGTAGTAAAAGAAATTTTAACTCAGGACAATCCAGACAGTCGAAGAGGAAAATGGATTGATATCATTCTGGAGTATGACATAGAGATTAAGCCTACTAAACTGATTAAAGGTCAAGGTCTAGCAAAGTTAATGGATGAATCCAATTTCCGTGCTCTCGATATTAATTTCTTAGCTATAGTAGATGAACAGGGAGAGCAAGTGACTCCAAGCGTGAAAGAGGTATTTCTGAACTCTCCATGGTACACATACCTAATATTTTTTTTGTATAAATTACAAGCTCCCCCTGGTCTAACCAAAACTAAAGCTAGGTTTTTGAAATTTAAAGCATTCAAATTTTGCATTCTAGAAGGCAATTTATATTGGAAAGATCCTCGAGGTATTTTGTTGAACTGTCTGTTAAAAGATGAAGATGACAAAGTATTGCAGGATTTTCATGCAGGAGACTGTGGTGGTCATCTAAGCTAGAAGACCACAGCTAATAAAATTCTTAGAGCTGGGTTTTATTGGCCTACGTTGTTCACTGATGTGCATTAGAAAGTGACTTTGTGTCATAAGTGTTGGGTTTTCGAGGGAAAAAAGAAGCTCCTTCCTTTGCCCCTGAAACTGATCTCGGTAGAAGCTCCTTTCCAGCAATGGGGATTAGAATTTATCAGAGAAATACATCCCCCCTCTTCGGGCCAGCAAAGGTGGATTCTCACTACTACCGACTATTTCACAAAATGGATCGAAGTTGTACCAAGCAGGCAAGCTAATGATTCTTTCATTATTAAATTTATTGAAAATAATATCTTGTCTTGTTTTGGATGTCCTAGAAAGATTATAACTGACAATGCAACGAATTTCTGATCTAAGAAGTTGATAGAATTTTGCAATCAGTACCATATTGGTTTGGGTCATTCCACAACTTATTATCCTAAGGGAAATGGGTTGGCGGAGTAATCAAATAAGACCTTAGTGAACATTATCAAGAAGACTTTGCAAGAAAACAAAAAATCATGGCATAACAAGCTGGTTTTTGCACTATGGGCTGACAGACTGACCACCAAGAGGTCAATTGGTATGTCACCTTATCAGCTGGTCTATGGCACTGAAGCATTTTCCCCCACTTCCTTAGGAGTTCCTGTCATGAAATTGCTGCAAGAGATGCAAGCCGAGCCAAACGACTCCCAAAGAAGGATAAACTAGATGATCCAATTGCAGCAGTCCAGAGAAGAAGTATACAACAAAACGTAGGTTGTCCAAGAAATTATTAAAAAGATCTTTGACAAAAGGACTAAAGAGGATGACTTTGAGCTAGGTGACTTGGTTCTGAGATGGGATGCCCAAAATGAATATAAGGGGAAGCATGGAAAATTCGATAGTCTATGGAAGGGACCTTACATGATTCAAGCATTAAGAGGAAACAATGCCTTCTTTCTTAATAACAGTGATGGGACAAACTTGCCAGGAGGACCTGTAAATGGCATAATGTTGAAGCACTATTCCCCTCCGCAGTAGGGACCTGCAGTCACACTTTTCCATTGTAAAAATCATTTTCATTTCGTTTACAAGTTTTAAGTGAAATAAATCTGATTAGATGGTTGAAGCCCACAGAGAAGGCCCTAAGCCTCTGAACATTGTCTTTTAATTTTCAACAATACAACCGATCAAGCAACAAAGGCGACTATGGAGAAAGTTTCAGAACATCAGGAATCAAGATTCTTGGCACTTCACAAGGAGAGTATCATCCCCAGGTGGAGCTGTTGTTATAACCATATAATTTATAGGATCAACTGGTGACTAAAATGTTATCTCTTTAAATGTTTTTGTGTGTCAAATGATTTTTCATTCTGCAAATAATTTGAGAAAAAGAAGAGAAAAAGAAAAACAAAAGAGAGAAGAAAAAGAAAAAAGAAAGAAAGGAAATGAATAAAAGAGGGCATAAAAGAAATTCAATAGAGCCCCATGCAATAACAATGACTTGGTCCATACCTTTCAAGCATGGCCAAGTTCTTTTAAATTGATGTTGATAGGAGTAGTGAATAAGCTTGGCTAAACTGTTTAATCTTAGCCAAGTGATCTAGGTTAGTTAGTGAATAAATCTGACCAGACTACCTAATCTTGGTCAGATAGCCCCAGGATAGAGTAATTCCTTAGTCCAACAATTTAATCTGGACTAAGTGTTATAGGTAATTAGGTTAGAACGTAGGATAGTTTGCTTTGTCTAAATAAAACCAGCACGATGATCAATGTTGAACCATGTATTTGAGGTTTAAAAGGTCTGGTGTCTTCCCCTTGGTGATAGAAACATGGAAAAGCTCAGGAAAAACCCACAATATGCACTAATCCCAAGTTTTCCGGAGCACAAATGCCTTCGCGCTCATAGTTAAGCACAACACATAGATGAACGACCTGAGATCAGGCGCCCAGATCTACGGTCGACAGGTTTTTCCTGACCCCCCTCGATCATTTTACCTTTAACGGTGGGGGAAGGGGTCCAGAATCGGAAATAATGAAGGTGCATATACAAACGACTCAGATGTGCACGCTCAGATCCACAACTCAGATTAGATTCTGGACCCCCCCGACCGTTTTGCCTTTAATGGTGGGGGGGGGGTCTGAAATGCTGGTTAACTATCGCGCACAGATCTACGGTTGAAAACAAAGCGCTCAAATCAACGGGTCTTGGTGTTTTTCGGACCCCCCCAACTGATCTGTTTTTAACAGAGGGGAGGGGGGGTCTGGAATGGAATATTCTTCGGTGGGCTCTTTTCCTCTACGTGGCATCAATTCATTGGTTTAGTTTTCCACCGCCTATCATTTCTGACATGCCCCATCACCCCATGACATCATCATCCACTTTTTTCCTAAGAGGTCACATCCCATTACTCTCTCAATCCCCCTCCCCTTGTCCGCCCTTTACAAGTCCTCTCACCAAGGTCACTCCCCAATCAGCTCCCGCCACGTTGCCTAGTCGTATTCGTCATTCATTATTACCTGCCATCTCATGCTCTAAACGACCCGTTGGCAATTTATGATTGGCTAACCTATCTGTTAGCTCACTGACATGTCCCCCGCACCCAACGGATATCCATTCACTCAAACCACTGTCTCCCTTCTTTTCTTCCATTGCTTACCGTGTCGTCTCACCAGAAAATACCTTTTCCCGTCGCACCAGAGCATTTTTCCCCGTTTTCTCTATGTTTCAGTCAAACATCCCAAGCCACCATCACCCCCACTAACAATTGTTTGATTTGCATGTATTTTTACAGTGATGGCGCCAAAATAAAAGAGGACAGAAGTGGGGCAAAATCCTTTCCTCTCGCCCCCTGTCAACCTCGACAGGATCCCCCTGGTCGACAAAGACTATTTAATTGCAGACACCAGATGCGAGTTCAACTTCGTGGACTTGTAGTCATGGCTCAAAGAGCTTTTCCTTGACCAGAGCGATTGTTAAGCCCTAGTATTGGCTCATTACCCCTTAATTGGGGAATATTATATTAGTAATTTTATTTTATTTATGTCGGCTTTAGACCATTAGCTGTAATTATACCTCCCAGTCTCCTATATATACCAAGGAGACATTTTCATTTTTAATCATCTTGTACTTGAACATTTAAGTGGGATAAAAGGAGGTTGCCCCCTCGAAGAGGCTTATTATCTGAAATTTCTCTTTTTCAAGGCGTTGAGTACTTGTTTTGAGGTTTTTCTATGCTATATTGATATTTGGTTCTTAACATATGGTATCAGAGCTCAAGGTCTTGGGGTTTCGCTGCTAAATCTGAGACACCTTGGAATTTTCACTATAAATTTTTTTCTACAATGTTTCAGAAGGAACATATTGGAGGATATTTAGTAGATGGATCAAGGTACGTTGGGTTCAAAATTTAGCTCCCGAGGCCTTATACTTTCAGAGATACAACTTGTACAAGATAGGGTTCTGGAATCATCCTGAACTAAGACATTGCGGAATTTTTGCTATAAAAACTTTTCTGTAATTTTTTAGATCTTGAAATCTGGAGAATATTTACAAAAATTAGTAAGGTATCTGTGGTAAAAATTTTAGCTTCTGGGTCATCTTAAATTTGTAGATACACCCTGTGTAAGATAGGGTATCTGACTAGTCCTATTGACTAGTCTCAAGAAGGTGTTCCAGGTAAAAAAATCATAACTTATTCTTAGTGTATCCAAATTGAGTGGGACTAGTTTCATTGGATCATGGACAGTTTGTAGTATTTCTTGTGCGAGTTTCAGAATTTTATATCAATTATTTTGTGTGGGGCATGCTATACAAGTGAGATCTCCTAGAAAGGCCAAAAATCGACAAGTTGTGGGGAAGTTACCATAAATTCCACTTGGCACATACAATTTTGATCAGACCTATGGCATTGCAGAGAAGAAATATCAGAGAACTATATAAAAGAAAGTTTCATACCCAGAAGGGACGAAACTTGGGAGATACAACAGAATAAGTATTGTCTAGCAGAACCACCTCAAAATCAAGGTTCAAAAGTGATACTTGGCCAACATGCCACCAAAAAAGGGAACTTCTACACCAAATAAGCCTCCAGAAAAACCTTTTTGGACTCTTTATGAAGGTGAATAAATGCGTAGGGACATAAATGAACTACAAAAGAATGTGGATTCAATGGAAGCTATGTTGGATACTAAGATGGATGGTTTAAAAGGGGAGATCATGGAAGTATTGAAAAATTTTGTAACAGAGAAGACACCTGCAAGTGAAAATGCATACCATGAAATTCATGATGAGGACACAAGGAAGGTGAATCAAGAATGGAGAAATTCCAACTTTGGTTTGAAGACCAACCACATTCCTAAGATTGATATGAGGAAGTTTTATGGCAAGGACCCAATCACATGGATACTTCAGATGGAGCAATTCTTTGATCTCGATAATGTGCCACATACACAAAAGGTACAAATTTCTTCTTTATATTTAGAACCTAATCATTTTGTATGGTATCGATGGCTTTGTTCTCGCAAATCACTCGTTACTTGGACAATTTTCACGGAAGAAATGACAACACACTATGAGGATACAAGGAGCAATACCTTCTTTAGCCAATTGATAAATCTCAAGCAAAAGGGTTCAGTTACCAAGCACATTGAGAACTTCCAAAGATTGAATATAAAGGTAACCGATATTCCAGATGAGCACTTGATTG
>ML785105.1:34978-54752 GCA_009831015.1 Picea engelmannii | reverse complement strand
ATCTTGTACTTGAACATTTAAGTGGGGTAAAAGGAGGTTGCCCCCTCGAAGAGGCTTATTATCTGAAATTATCTCTTTTTCAAGGCGTTGAGTACTTTTTTTGAGGTTTTTCTATGCTATATTGATATTTGGTTCTTAACAAGATTGGTCTCTGGGAGTCGAATCTTCCCCTATATCTGCTCCCCCAGATCCACCACTTTCCTGAATTCACCCTCAAATGCCAGGCCCATTATATCCCTGAACAAAGAGCCATTATGTCTTCGTCCAGAGAAATTCTTTTCCTCATCACATCAGAAACCATTGACCAGATGATGCAGATACCGAGAGTCAAGTCCCTTGCACCTTTCAATCTCGAAATCATCACAAAGCTCTACCAGAAGTTGTATTTCCCCCAAAGAGCTTAGATTTTTGAGATTTTCCTCCCACAATCCGCTCAACTCCCCACTACAAACCCCCCTTATCCTTCCTCCCTATTCTCAGTAAAGGGAAACCAGGTTATCACATCACTATGTGCCTTTGCTTGGATATTTTTCGGATCAATGGGTGGATGAACCCAGCTTGGGATTTCTGTCCATTTTTTCCACCGATGAGAGACCCACTACTCATTTCGACTACAGTACGTTCCTGGCGAACAACATTCACGAACAATTCATCAACTTTTCCACAGAAGGCATGTTCCGATATTCTTCAATACTGGCTTACCTGTTCGTGTTCTTTCAAGCAGACAAATTTTCCTTTTCAATGCAGAAGATGGATAAAGATGGGAGACCACAAGCAGTGACAACATGGACTTCGTTGCTCAAACATAACTCTACAGAATTTAGTTTCAAGCAGTTCATCGAGCAGTTCTTCTACCCAATGGTGAGTATGCTCAGCGACAGACCTGAACCTAGAATTAATGAGGGAATTCAGAGGATTTTACATCTCTCGTACCTTACAAAGAATGGTGATTGGTACCTGTACCAAAACCACACTGAGATCGAAGTGTATGGGTGTGAGTTGGCCCCATATAAATTTCCCAGGTATTTACCCGTGAGGATTTTCGCCCTGGAATACATAAGGCAGATGATAAATTCAGACGACATACATTTTGTGTATATGAAGAAGAAGCAGCAACTCAGAATCAAAGGGCAGATTGGGTCTTCCGTCTGCAATAGCTGAGGCGTCGGGGAGGAAGCAGACAAACTACTCAAAGAAATGAAGTTTTTGTTATTTTTTCATGGCACTATGATCCGTGTGGGATAATTTTCGAGATGAGGGTCAAGAATAAGAATATCCCATACATCCACACATCCAGGCCAGAGATAGAAAGATTTGTCAACCAAACAGAATGGGAACCAAACACTTTGGTTGAGACAGAACAACATGACCTCTCGGTTGCTATCTCACAGACGACTACACCACAGGCTCCCAAGGAGAAAAGGCCTAGGCAAGATGTGTCACCTTCTGTCACTGAAGTATCATCTGAAGAATTTCAACTACATACCAAGAGACCAAAAACCAGTCCGGCACCCGACACGGCTGGTGAAAAGGGAATGGAATCCACTGACACATTGGAGGTTGATCAGTTGCTCCTTACTACAAGCAGCAAACAAATCACGACTACAGTGCTGCCCAGAAAGCCTACAGATACTCCACCAGCCATCCAGCGGAGCAAAATAGGACCAAAATTGAGCATTTTTGAAAAGTATGATCTGATCAAGAAGAAAAATCAAACAAGGACCAACAACACATATGCTCAGTTCTGGAAGAAAACATCCACTGCACAACATCGACTGTTGTCTGCATTCGACACTAAGAAGGGAAGAATGCACATGGCATTTCTGCAAGCATAGGTGCCAGACCCGAAGGTAATCACCGATTACAAAAGGGAAACGTTTGAATTTTAGACTAAATATGTGCATCCAGCTATTTAGATGGATCTGCACAGGCAAACCGGAGAAATGGTTTTCTCCACATTGTCACATGCTTCCACTGCTGCCTCCAAGTTACAAGTATCTCTGAATAATGTCCAGATGCAGTTGAAGTTAGAAAAAATATCATCCTTTTCCAAGGATATCAGGATTAATACGTTGGAGGAACTGGTCCTCAAGATCGAATATGATCCCTCAAACGTGAAAGAAGTCGAGGAGATGCTCAAAAAGAAAAATGTCGATATAGCATCTCTGAGAAAGCAATTAAAATTGCCTCCAACATAAGATTCACAGTGTTAGTAACATTTGTGGTATCGGGATTTTAAAGGGTAAGAGGGCCGAGACCTTTCAAGTCTCTAAAGACCAATGGGATCCTAACCATTGAACTTGGCGGGACACGCGTCAAACATCAGAAGGAGAGTCGGGATTTCAGTTCATCGGAGGATCAGAGTTTTCGGAGGCAGGGAGTTCTTACATGAGTAAATCACGATGCGCAATTTCCCGACTGAATCAGAGCCGTCTGTCAGCTGAGGCATGTGGCAAGAGATCCCACAAAGTTGGGGATCGGGGAATTGAAAGTCCCGCGCACATGAAAGTGGTAATCGCAATATCCTGATATGCGATTTCCCGGCGGAGCTAAGGGCCGTAGTGGGGTCAGCGCCAAGTGGCACCGACATATCGCAAACTTGGAGGTTCGTGAGTTGGAACTGCAAAGATTTGCGTCCAGAGTTGCGAGACCGCGAGAAGAGATATCTCGGTAATCGCCGGATCAGCGTGTGGGGACCGCAAGAGAAAGTGGAGTACAGGTGGCAGGCTTTGCACCAAGGAATGGACCGTCGACAAGTCAATGGCCAGGAGCCATCGGGTTTCGGGGAATCGCAAGTTTCGTGGACACAAACATCGTGTCGTCAAGAACGCCGAAAGCCCGATGGAAAGTTGGACCGCGGTCACACAGGAGCGGGTCATATAGACTATGGTCTAGCCGGTAGGGGCTAGCTCCCAGGAGGAGGAGCTCGTCGCATATCGGGATATCGAGAATCCTGGAGGCAAGGAACTCGCGCACTTCAAACTCGTGAATCTTGAATCCCCGAAAACCCAAAACCTCATCACACGCTTCCTTGCTGCCACGTCCATCCCCGTGTCATGCCAACTCATATTCTCTTCTCGGCCCCTGTGACTTGTCCAGCCGACTCGTACACTTCAAAATTCATGAGTTCTGCCACGTGCATTTTCCCTATCGCTTTCCCTCGGTCATCCGTTCACGTGGCCTCTCCTCATCCCATAGCTGCATCGAGTGTGTTTAACTACCCCTGCCCGGTTACCGTCTATTCTCCTCCTCATATCAAGAGCTCCAGTCATCCCGAGCGCCTCCATGACCTGAAGGAGCAGAACCAACTTGGGCTTTTCCCGATCCCAATGAAGCAGTTATTACAGCAGTTGATGGTGGTTGGACATCGTTTCCACCATAAATGGAAAGCCAAGGAATGAATGCAAGCCTGTCAATTCAGTCACAGGTCCTTTGGAACGCGATTGCGTCTGACTGAAGTTCACGAGAGTCCAGAGACTGCATGCGCAGTAAATGGGAAGACGTAATGTCTTCAATGCGATGTCTCGATTTAGCTTCCAGTGTTTTTGTTCCAAGTATATGTATGCATTTCGGCCATTTTTGAAGGTATCGATGGTTGAGCAGAGCTCCCGGGTTGTAAAGTTTTAATGAAGCACTGTTATTCTGGTTATGTATGAAATTTTGAGACTTCTTGCCTCATGAATGCCAGTTTCCTTCATGTCTTTGTTTACACTGTGTTAGAGCAGCTCGGAATTGGAGGATCCAGTCGAGCTGTAGCTATTATAGGATGATGTTGTAATGGATCACTGTAATAGTTATGGAGCCTCTAATCAGTCCCTGTGATTTCCTTAACATTGAATGACTTGGAATTGAAGGATCCAGTCAAGTCCCCTTTCAGTTTCTTGAAGCCCTGAACCAGGAGGATCCTGTTTTCAGAGTTTTTCCACCACAAACTGTTGCAAGCCTGATGCCCAGAGCTGTTTGTCCACTTTCTCCTAAGTCTTCCACCTGTTCATATTTAAATCAACCCACTGGTTGAAGTTAGGATTCCAGACCTCCTCTGTTCTTTACGTACCAGACTCAGTCCCTGAGTTAGAGTGATACCTCCTCGAGCCATTATCTCCATTTGATCACCCTTTATAAACAAATCGTGACATAAAACTGATGGGCATTGGGCTCTGATCCTGCAAGCAATCCAAGAGTGACTTCTGACTCTAACATTTCTAGCGTCGTTGCCGGGGACGGAATTGAAGATTTTCCCTGGGTAGAACGACATTGAACCTCTGAATCCGAGGGTGCATAGGATCATCAGAGCCTTTCAGATTGCTAATTGTGCACCTGGCGACTCCATTGTGACGACTCCGCTGGGGAGAATCTGCTCTGTTAATTGTGGCTTTCAGAGGCAGGCATACGCGGTCTCACCCACAACTGCCTCTAGCTACGCCTGAAACAGACCCAGAGGTAGTGCTTAGAAAGGGAAAGGCCTCTGAAGAAGAAGCGTCCATCACCGAACCAGGTAATCCACCATATCCTTCTGTTGGAGCTCCTTTTTCTCCTCCTCAGTTATTTGACAGGCCTGTCTCTGCAGTTTCCCGTTTCTTAAATTCTGGGAGTGTTCCTGTTGAGTTTTCCCCTCCTAATCTGGGACCAGAGGGACAAGACTTTTCCACTCCCTTCTCCTTTGAAGTTATGCCTTGGCGTAGACCCTCTACTTCACAAGATTTCCCCTCTCCTGCACGAGGAGGAGCACCTGCTGACTGGAGCTCAGTAGCCTGTTCTTTGAATCACCTCTTATTTCCCACCCCACTTCGAGATTTACCCTCAATAACCCCGTTGCGAACTCCTTCTCCTCCCAGTTCTCCTCCACCTAACATCCCCATGGCTGGTGCTAATCCTCCTTTGAATAGAATGGATGCCATAGTCGCTGCCAGATACGCTCCCTTAGTTCTTCCCCATCCCGTGAATCCTCTCCCTGCTGGAGATTACTTGAAATACATGCCCAAGTTCACTGGGGAAGGAGACATAACTTCTGAAGAGCACCTGGCTGCTTTCTACAGTTATGCAGACAACCTCAATATTGAAAATGAAGATGTCTGGATGAGAGTCTTCGTCCAGAGCCTGGATGGTGAAGTAAGGAAGTGGTTTAGAGGATTGGCCCCAGGATCTATTGCTGGGATTGAGGCTCTGGATAGCGCTTTCCTGAGGCAGTGGGGAGATAGGAAGGACTTCATGTATTACATGACAGAATTCGGGTCTTTGAAAAATATGGAAGGAGAGTCGGTCTCTGACTTCTCCAAAAGATTTAACAATATGTATAACAAGATCCCTGCAGAAATAAAGCCCTCAGAAGCCTCTGCCCAAATTTCCTATGCTGGTGCATTTGACCCTGATTTCTTCCTTTTGCTGAGAGAAAGAAGAGCCACCTCCTTAGCCCAAATGCAAGATGCGGCCATAGAAGTGGAATCCAATGTATTAGCAGCTGACATACTGAGGAACAAGGCCGATGCAGACAGAAGAAAAGGAAGGTCAGAAGCCTCAACTTATGGATCATTGGCGCCTCACCCTCAAGTGGATGAACTGACCAAGATGGTAAAGTCTCTGTCTGCAGAGATGGAGAGGATGAGGATGGAAGGGAGGCAGGTGTATAAAGGTCCTCAGATCACTGAAAACAAGGGAGGTTTTAGGAGGCCAAATAATTTTACTTCCCCGAATGTGCAGAAAGAGAAGGGAAGAGACAGAGAAGACCAAAAGATTCAGGCCCCTTTTCAAAACAATTTTGTGACCGAAGGGGGAGAAAGAGAATCAGAGGAGCTTGTTCCTGAAATCAACTACGTTGGAGACACTCCTCCTTTTCCTCGTCTCACTCAATCTTCATACGAGGAGTCTCTCATGGACAACCAGCTGAATGAGCTAAGCAAGGGAGATAAGGCTATTGGCGGCCGAGGCAGGTACAACCTAAGGTCTAATGGAAAGACAACAATGCCTGACATTCCTGAGCATTCCATTAGAGCAGAGAGACCTGCTAATGAAGTAGCAAATGATCACAGAGGTAAGAAAACTCAACCCCCCTCTCCCACTGTCCATAATCATGTTCCCGAAATAAAAGAAATTCTAAAACCTACAGCCTCCTTTAATTTTGATCATGAGGTTCAAAAGATTAGAATCCCTGTGCCCCTCACTGAGCTAATTAAGCATGGAGAATTCAAGAAGCGCTTTTCTGAGCTTTTACAGTCTGAAGCCTCAAGCCTTCCTACAGAATCCATAAACCTCCAAGATTAAAAGCCAACAGTCCTCTTAGGTCCCATGGTAGAAGACAAAGATGACTCATCCCCTCCCTTCTACACATCCCTGAACATACATGACAAAGTGTTTCATAACTGCTTGATGGATTCAAGGGCCTCTCACAACCTCATGCCCAAAACAGTCATGGAAGAGTTAGGACTAGAAGTTACCAGAGCCTATCATGACCTCTATTCTTTTGACTCCAGGAGAGTTCAGTGTCTTGGGGTTATTAAAGACCTGGTGGTGACCTTATTTCAACTGCCCATGAAAAGTGTGGTCATGGATATAGTGGTAGCTGATGTCCCCCCCAAGTTCGGTATGTTATTGTCGAGATATTGGATAAAAAGACTGGGGGGAACCTTACAGATGGATCTCACATATGCTACTATCCCAGTGTTCAGAGGAGAGCATAGAAGACTGTACAAGGAAGCTCAATTGGCCTATATAATCAATGATGAAGCCAACCCCACCAACCACCCTATTTTTGCCTTGGACACTGATTTAGGCTCCAGTTTTCTGCAGCTCACCCATGCCCTAGAGCCGCCTCTGAGACTCAGAAAGCAACCCACAGTTTTCCCTGAAGTCCCTCTCTCCATCACCCCAATATGGAAAATGTTTTTCGATGGAGCCTGTTCCCGAGAAGGCGCTGGAGCTGGAATAGTTTTTGTGTCGCCTGCTCAGGAAACCATATCCTTGTCATACAAATTATAATTTGAAGCTACCAACAATGTGGAAGAGTATGAGGCTCTTGTTCTGGGACTAAGGGCTGCGAGGGAAATGGGAATTCAGGAGGTAGCAGTGTTCGGTGATGCAGAGTTGGTGGTCCATCAGGTCAGAAATGCTTATCAAGCTAAGAATCCTCGACTTAGGAGCTACAGAAATGAGGTATGGGATATAGTCGACAGTTTCTTCTCAGCATTTAACATTTCTTTCGTCCCAAGAGAAGAAAACACAGTGGCAGATTCCTTAGCTACATCAGTAAGCATTTTCAAGGTACCCTTGCCGCCCAAACTGAGGTACGATGTGGAAGTGAAATACAGGACCTCCATACCTGACAACGTCAAACATTGGAAGGTATTCGAGGATGACCTCGAAATCAAGAGGTTCTTGGAGACTGTTGAAGAATTTTCAGAAATGCACATAGACCAAGAGACCGTCCCAGAGGAGGGGCCCGATGGGGGTAATTTTCTGAATAAGATTGCATAGCGTGACATTGTACAGTTGCCCAAAAATCATATCCCAAGGGGATTGGTTCCTTTGGAAAGGATCTTTGATACAAACGATGTATCATTAAAGGGAGAAGTCTCGAAGGATGACACTGGTACTATTCAGTGCAACATTGGGACCGAGGATGAGCCCAAGCTTATCAAATTGTCAAGAAGTCTGACAAAGGAGTAGAGGTCCGAATACAGTGGACTTTTGAGGAAATTTACTGATGTGTTTGCCTGGACCTACGAAGACCTCAAAACCTACGACACCTCAGTCATCGAGCATAAAATTCCATTAAAAGAGGAGGCAAAGCCATTCAGGCAGAAGCTGAGACAGATCAATCCCATGTTGTTGCCTATCATGGAGAGAGAAGTGAAGAAGCTGCTTCAAGCTCAGATCATTGTACCTCTGAGATATTCAGAGTGGGTAGCTAACTTGGTGCCAGTAAGGAAAAAGAATGGTGAGATCAGACTCTGTGTAGACTTCAGAAACCTGAACAGAAGCTCGCGAAAAGATAACTACCCCTTGCCAAAGATGGAACATATACTGCAGAAGGTGACAGGAGCTTCCAGGATGTCCATGATTGATGGTTTCTCTGGCTACAATCAGGTCTCTGTTCTGCCTGAGGACAGGGAGAAGACAACATTCACCACTCCATGGGGTACATTCATGTATGCCAAGATGCCATTTGGACTTATGAATGCAGGGGCGACATTCCAGCGTGCCATGGACATAGCTTTCGTTGGGGAAAAGGATAAGTTTGTGGTCATTTATCTAGATGACATCACAGTATTCTCAAAATCTGATGAGGAACACCGTCGCCATCTGAGGAAAGTTTTCTTGAAATGCAGAAAGTTTGGCATTTCATTAAACCCCAAAAAATCTCTATTCGCCATGAAGGAGGGAAAGTTACTAGGCCACATAGTATCAGTAGAGGGAGTCAGGATTGATCCCAATAGAGTTGAGGCGATACAAGCCTTATCAATCCCGAGATGTAGGAAGGAGGTTCAATCTTTCCTCGGTAAAATTAATTTCTTAAGGAGGTTTGTGCCTAACTTTGCTGAGGAGGTAAAGCTTATAACATCCATGTTAAAGAAAGAAAATGAAGTAAGGTGGACCCCTCAATCGCGGCATTCCTTTGAACAAATCAAGAAGTCCCTGACTGAATCTCCTGTGCTTGTCAGTCTTGACTACTTGAAGGATTTCCTTATTTTCTCCTTCGCCTCGCCTGACACAGTAGTTGTTGTTCTATTACAGACAAATAACAGTGGGTTAGAACAACCTATTGCTTACTTCAGCCGAGCATTGAGGGATGCCGAAGTCAGGTATGACACTATGGAGAAGCAAGCTTATGCTTTAGTGAAATCTCTCAAAGCCTTTAGAACCTACATCCTGCAGTCAAAAATCATCGCCTACGTCCCCTCGGCTGCTGTTAAAGATATTCTTATTCAGCCTGACATAGACGGGAGAAGGAGCAAATGGATAGCCAAAATCCTGGAGTTCGACCTGGAAATAAAGCCCACCAAATTGATCAAAGGGCAAGGTTTAGCCAAGCTGTTGGCTGAAGAAAATTGCCAAGATTTGGGAATAAGTTTCATCAATGAATGCTCGGGTATTCAACAGGATCGATTGTCTGACATAGATCATCAAAAGGAACCCCCATTGGCTCAATGTCCTTGGTATAAGGATGTCATCTACTTTTTGCAGGAGCTGCGACCTCCAGACGACCTGCAAAAAAGAAAAGCAAGAGCTCTAAAGCTCAAAGCAGTCAGGTACTGCCTAATCGATCAAGTATTATACTAGAAAGACCCCCTGGGAGTCCTTTTTAAATGACTTAGTCCACTAGAGGCCGAGATGATCATGGCTGAATTTCACAGTGGTCTATGTGGAGGGCACCATTTCTGGAGAGCCACAGCCCACAAAATCCTCAGGGCTGATTACTACTGGCCTACCGTATTTACTGATGCCTGCAAAAGGGTCAGAGCCTTCATCAAATGCCAAAAATTTGCAGGAAAGCAGCATCTCAGGTCTCTGCCATTAAATCTGGTGGTGGTTTCAGGGCCTTTTTAGCAGTGGGGCCTAGATTTCATTGGGGAAATTCACCCTCCCTCCAGTGGGCAGCACAGGTGGATCTTGACTGCTACAGATTTCTTTACCAAGTGGATTGAAGCTATTCCCACCAGGAGTTCTTCTCACAAGGTAATCATCGGATTCTTGGAGGACCTCATCACAAGGTTCGGTTGTCCAACTAAGATTGTCATCGATAATGCAACTGCTTTTGGGTCTGAGCCCTTAGCTAGGTTCTGTGAGCAGTTTGGGATTAAGTTGGTTCACTCCACCCCATACTATCCACAGGGAAATGGTTTAGCAGAGTCCTCCAACAAGAGTTTAATAAGAATCATCAAAAGGTTGTTGGAAGACAACCAAAGGGCTTGGAACTCGAAGCTGAAATTCGCCCTATGGGCTGATCGAGTGACTACAAAGAGAGCTACAGGTCTCTCCCCTTTCTAGTTATTCTATGGAGCCGAAGCCGTCTTCCCTTCTCAACTAGACATCCCCATAGCGAAATTCCTCCAGGACCATCAGGGAGAACCTGATGACATGATCAGAAGGATTCATCAGCTAGCAGAAGTCCAGCAAGTTAGGGAGCAGACATTGGATAGGATTCAGGATCATCAGTAGATGGTCAAGCAGGTTTTCGACAGGAAGGCCAAAAAGGAGCGTTTTCGGGTAGGAGACCTGGTACTGAAATGGGATGCTCCTAAGAAAGATAAGGGAAAACACAACAAATTTGAATCCCTGTGGATTGGGCCTTTCAGAATCTCCGAGGCTTTCTCAAACAACACATACAAGTTGCAAGATTTGGAAGGTGAAGAAGTTTTCAGCAGCCCAGTGAATGGGCATTTCCTAAAAAAATGTTTTGCTTGAGTCTCAAAAGACTCTTTTGGTTTGTAAATATTGTCCTGTTGTTTCCCTGTTCGTTTTCATTTTTATTTTTGGGGCCTAATAATGACCCCATAGCCCAACAGAAAGGCGACTGGAACTACAGGAGGAGTTCTTAGAGCATCGCAGGGACGACTCTATCCCCCATGGAGCCTAATGTTAGTAACATTTGTGGTATCGGGATTTTAAAGGGTAAGAGGGCCGAGACCTTTCAAGTCTCGAAAGACCGATGGGATCCTAGCCATTGAACTTGGTGGGACATGCGTCAGACATCAGAAGGAGACTCGGGATTTCAGTTCATCGGAGGATCAGAGTTTTTGGAGGCAGGGAGTTCTTACATGAGTAAATCGCGATGCGCGATTTCCCGACTGAATCAGAGTCGTCCGTCAGCTGAGGCACATTGCAAGAGATCCCGCAAAGTCGGGGATCGGGGAATTGAAAGTCCTGCGCACATGAAAGTGGTAATCGCGATATCCCGATACGCGATTTCCCGGTGGAGCTAAGGGCCGTAGCGGGGTCAGCGCCAAGTGGCACCGGCATATCGCAAACTCGGAGGTTCGTGAGTTGGAACTGCAAAGATTTGCGTCCAGAGTTGCGAGACCGCGAGAAGCGATATCTCGGTAATCACCAGATCAGCGTGTGGGGACCGCAAGAGCAAGTGGAGTACAGGTGGCAGGCTTTGCACCAAGGAACGGACCGTCGACAAGTCAATGGCCAGGAGCCATCGGGTTTCGGGGAATCGCAAGTTTCGTGGACACACACATCGTGTCGTCAAGAACGCCGAAAGCTCGATGGAAAGTTGGACCGCGGTCACACAGGAGCGGGTCATATAGACTATGGTCTAGCCGGTAGGGGCTAGCTCCCAGGAGGAGGAGCTCATCGCATATTGGGATATCGGGAATCCCGGAGGCAAGGAACTCGCGCACTTCAAACTCGCGAATCCCGAATCCCCGAAAACCCGAAACCTCATCACACGCTTCCTTGCTGCCACGTCCATCCCCGTGTCATGCCAACTCATATTCTCTTCTCGGCCCCTGTGACTTGTCCACCCGGCTCGTACACTTCAAAATTCATGAGTTCTGCCACGTACATTTTCCCTATCACTTTCCCTCGGTCATCCGTTTGCGTGGCCTCTCCTCATCCCATAGCTGCATCGAGTGTGTTTAACTACCCCTGCCCAGTTACCGTCTGTTATCCTCCTCATATCAAGAGCTCCAGTCATCCCAAGAGCCTCCATGACCTGAAGGAGCAGAACCAACCTAGGCTTTTCCCGATCCCAATGAAGCAGTTATTACAGCAGTTGATGGTGGTTGGACATCGTTTCCACCATAAATGGAAAGCCAAGGAATGAATGCAAGCCTGTCAATTCAGTCACAGGTCCTTTGGAACGCGATTGCGTTTGACTGAAGTTCACGAGCGTCCAGAGACTGCATGCGCAGTAAATGGTAAGACGTAATGTCTTCAATGCGATGTCTCGATTTAGCTTCCAGTGTTTTTGTTCCAAGTATATGTAGGCATTTCGACCATTTTTGAAGATATCGATGGTTGAGCAGAGCTCCCGGATTGTAAAGTTTTAATGAAGCACTGTTATTCTGGTTATGTATGAACTTTTGAGACTTCTTGCCTCATGAATGCCAGTTTCCTTCATGTCTTTGTTTACACTGTGTTAGAGCAGCTCGGAATTGGAGGATCCAGTCGAGCTATAGCTATTATAGGATGATGTTGTAATGGATCACTGTAATAGTTACGGAGCCTCTAATCAGTTCATGTGATTTCCTTAACGCTAAATGATTTGGAATTGAAGGATCCAGTCAAGTCCCCTTTTAGTTTCTCGAAGCCCTGAACCAGGAGGATCCTGTTTTCAGAGTTTTTCCTCCACAAACTGCTGCAAGCCTGATGCCCAAAGTTGTTTGTCCACTTTCTCCTAAGTCTTCCACCTGTTCATCTTTAAATCAACCCACTGGTTGAAGTTAGGATTCCAGACCTCCTCTGTTCTTTACGTACCAGACTCAGTCCCTGAGTTAGAGTGATACCTCCTCAAGACATTATCTCCATTTGATCACCCTTTATAAACAAATCGTGACATAAAACTGATGGGCGTTGGGATTTGCTCCTGCAAGCAATCCAGGAGTGACTTCTGATGCTAACACACAGGCAAAGGAAATAGCGAAGACAGAAGGGGAGAAGGATGAGATACTCAAGCTCATCATGGAGCAGAATGCACAGTTGAAAGAAATAGAAGCGGAATTGGAAAATTTGGTAAAAGAGAAGGAGTATTCAAAGCCCATGGAGGTCATTCCATTGAGTGCAGTTCCTCTCATAGGAGTGAGCACAACGTCTATTGTAGAAATTACTTTTGCAACTCCACTGACAGCCCTGGAAAAGACTGTCGAACTAGCTAAATGCATGGAAGAAATGAATTTACAAGAGACAGAGATTAGCAGATTAAAAAAGGATATTTAGAATCTTCAGGAACTCAAGTCTTCTTACCAAACCAGTTTCTCCAAGGAAAAACAAACCTCAGACCAACTCAAACAGGAATTGCAACAACTTCAAAAGAAAACAGTTGCAGGCAAGACACTGGCTGAGGTCAAAGAAAGTGTCTGGATGGACATCACCAAGTCCATGAATGAAATATGGTCGATGATACAAATCATGTTCGAGAAAAACGAGCTGGTGCAAAGAAGTCAGCAGGCCATCAAGAAGATAAGAGCAGAACTGGGAGAGATGCCCACAGAAGCTATTGAGATCATAAAATTTCTAAATTCCAAAACCATAGAGGAGCTAGAAGAGTTGAAAATTGAAGATAGGACGAAGACCATCCTCGAGGTCAAGAGGGTCCTAACCAAGAGAGGACTGATGCTATAGCTGGAGGAAAAGGTCCATATCATGGATGTAGGAATACAAATATTTTTCAGAAAGATCGAAGTCCTGCAGAAGAAAGGCCTTTCTGGTATGAGAGTTATAAATGATAAATTGATGACACTCCCCGATTATAAAAAGAGATTAGTCACTGTGGCTAAGGATAGCTCAAAATTCTCAGGAATACAAGGAAGTATCACTGGTAAGGCATTCCTGGATGCTTTACAGTTGGACATCAGCGTACATCATGAAATCCGGTACATCTTCACCACCAAGCCAACTTTTGCCAAGTACACGGAGATGGATGAAGTATATCGTAGATTGCTCAAAGTCAGCATTCCCATTCACCTTTGATGGGATTAACTTTGCAATCTGATCGAGTAGTCTATGAGCTGTCCAAGCCTAGTTAGCTATCCAGTCAGAAGAGGTCGTACAGAGGCCTCACCAACGGTTCACCCATAAAACAACATGAAGTTTCAACACATCATCAAACGGTTTCCTAGATTTTTGTATCTTGTTAAGTTAGTTAGCTAAATTTAGATTTGCCACGTCCTGATCTTTAATGACAGGATCGTTTGTAATTTTTGGTTATAAATACTTCACACTTTGAAGTATTGAGGGTTGATCTTTACGCCCTGCAAGCCACAAGATTGTAATCTTTTTCAAGAGATCTTCCATTAATACAAAGAGGCGTTTTCACAGGATTCTCGCGTGTTATTCATTGGTGATGTTTTCTTTTCTATGTTGAATGTGTTCTTGCTCAGTTGTCATATTGTTTTCTAATCTAAATATTTAAAAGTAACGCATGTTGCAGAATTTATCTTCGTATACCCTGTTTCAGACTTTGAAAGATCTTAATGTTTATCTTATGATATTACAGTAAAGAAATTCTTAACTGCTTCTTTACTTTAATTGATATTCTCATCTTTTCTGCTTCCCATCATTTTACTGCTAAAAGAATCCAACGAATGCATTATTCTGCCCTGTGAAAAGAAGCTTTGTTTTCTGTTTAGATTTTTATCTCTATAACATAGACCCCATAGCCCAATGGATGCGTAAAGCCCTTTCAGCCAACTCAACCAAAACAACAAACCTTTCAATCTTGTTTATTTAACTAGCCTAATTTCTTAAATTCAAAACACATCTAAATCATACAGAGAGATCCCTCTCTGAAGCTGGTAGGGATAGATTCCAGTTTCAAAGTGGTTGGATAAAGTTACATCTCGTAGATTTTTTCTTTCCTAACAACCTCTAGGAATTTCCAGAGCGTTAACAGTGCCAGAGATGTTGTGCCTTATTGAAGGACTTTGACACGTGTGATGGAGAGAAACGAGTCATCCAGTGACTCAACACCCTCAAATAGTGGCTCTGAAACCCTTGGAACCTTAGATGATGGACATATGGGCTTGGTTTTGAGTAGGCTGGTCATTATGCAACATACATGGGCTGAAATCCCACAGGCTAGGAAAAGCATCTGATAGATATTGTGGAAAGAGGATGGAGGATGTTGCCTTTGGAGGAACCTTGGGATCACCTAAGGACGAGATTGCACTCCTCTTTCACTTGGATGTGGCCTTTGGAGGCTTATGACATCACCATATATCCCTTGACGTCACCATTTGGGATAGGTTTTATGGATGGCGTGGTTTCAGATGATTTGCATGGCTTGGAGGTGAGAGCATCCCTCATTTCACACTCTTTCACCTTGGAGGATGTTGCATGGCCTTTGGAGGCCCAACATTTTACCTTGAGAGCATGACGTCACCCCCTTTTGAGCTTAACGTCACCCTTTTTAGGGTTTTATTTGATGTATATTTCATTTTGGCATTGTGTAGAGACAAATTAAGGGGTCAACCCTCTTTCTATTTTGTTGTTGAAAAATTTATGTGTAAAACTATATTAGGTTTGTCTCGTATAAATAGACAAACCCTAATTTCACTTTTGGGTCATCATAACTCTCACTTGAGAGACATTACATCTGAAATTTTAGCCCTATTTGGATATCTAGCTCCTCTACCTTATGCGTTATGTTTGGAAGGTCAAGTTGTGGATGATCTTGCTGATTTTTGGATGGGATTTCTGGAATTAGGGTTTTATCTCATGGTATCTTGGTGAAGTAAGTGAAATTTATGCAATTTTATCTTCATACTATTAACGTTTTATGGTAATTTTACTTTTTCATGCTAGATGTCTTTCTTGGTGAAACCCTAAGAGAGGAGCATAAGTGCTTCTTCCTCTCACAAGGTTAAATTTGTCCAAAATTTGTCAAGAAACCTTGCTAGGTTTAGACTCCTAAATCCCTAAAGTGTTATCACTTTAGGATTTTATCCCTAGACTTCTTGATTTTGACCTAGTTGAAGCTACAAGAAGGGAGAACAGGTTTTTAGGGCCCAAACGTGCTTGCACCCTAGAAATCCTTGTCCTCAAGATTCAACCTCTAAGGCCCTAATGTGCTAGCACCTTATAGATTGAGTCCTACCTCTTGGTTGCAACTAGATCAAGCTCTAAGTTAGTTGCATTTGTTGCTACAAGACTCCATAATCCTTAAAGGCACTAGTTACATAGCTCTCTTGTGGTGAAATTGATCAACAAATACTCTCTTCCAACTCTCCTAAGCTCTCTACTAATTTTACTAACACTAACATTAACTAACTTGCTAGTAAACTTGTTATTGCAAAAGTTTGCTACAACCACCTGATAACTCTCTAATTTGTTGCATACACTCATTTATTGGTGGTCTAACTCATTCAAAAATTGCATCTAACAATTGGATATTGTTCTAGTGGATTTGTTCTAAGTTTCCCTTGTCAATTTTTGCATTTCTAATCAATATTTGTTGTTGTTGTTATAATTTATTTACTATTGTTGTATTATTGTTCATTGCTGCAAATTGATAACAGCCATAGCAACTTTTCATGTCTAATGTATTTATGATGCATTTAATGCTTGTTTGAACTTGGAAATAATTATATGCATGCTATAAAGTGTTCTTGCTTTGGGAAGGTACTCAAACAACCTTATACCTCTTATCTTTCCTTGACCTAGACCTTTACTCGATGATCAATAGATGGGGCGGTAGGCTTGGTTATTATACTTGCTACTTTGATCCCTTGAGGTCACCAGGGAAGCCTCCATTGTGGTTGACTTCTTCCATCATTAAAACATAGGAAGTTCTTACTAAGGTGAGATTTGTAGGATCTTATGTAGTTAAGCGATATTTTAGGACTTGTAGTGGGGCTTTGCACAAGTACAAACCTTGCAATAAAATTTTGGCATCGTTGTTGAGGAGGTTTGAGTCATTCTCCTCAATGAAATTATCTTTGGTAAGCTTTCCTCGAAGCTCTTATCTTACAAGCTTACCTGGCGACTCCACTTAGGGTAGTTTTGTCACCTTCCTTTGATGATCCAAGGGGGATCATCTAGCAACTCTATTGTTCCAAGGTGTCATCCTACTCTCAACATTGTAAGATTGTATACTCTTAAGTGATGGAAGTATGAAACCCTTGAATTATCATGAAAGATATCCTTCTATTGATTTTGAGAACATTCATGAATACCCAAATGAGTTTGATGTTGATGCAAGATGGTTGGGAGACCACCCAAAATTCGAGAGTTTTTTCATCATTCATATTGTAGAGTTCCTTAAGTATCTATGGGAAATAGAAATTCCTTACGAGGGCATAGAAATAAAGTTATTTATATATTGTCTTCCCTTAGAAGTAAGAGATTGGTTCAAGGATTGTTGCAATCCAAAGGGAATATCTTCACTCATATATCTCATTAGTATATGTATTTAGTATTAGCACCCAAATTATTAGACATATGAAGATGTCCTTCAAGATCTCACATTATTCCTTGAGGACGAAGGGCTCACCACTGAGATTATAGAAGATCTTAGGAAGGTGCACCATACTTAAGACCAAGAACCCAAGCAAGAGATTTATGAAGAGGGTTATCAATCCCTTTAAGAGAAGAAAGAATCACCTCATGATTCTATTGATGACAATAAATACTTGATTGAAGAATGAGAGCCTGAAGAGGTGAATCATGAGGAATATCACCAAATACACGAACATGAGTTTCCTTGTGAATATGTCGAAGAACAACACTTTGATGAAACACACCTTGTTGAAGACCTAATCCAAAAAGAGGCTCCTCTTGAACACAAAGTGTTGGTATTTTCTCCTCCACTTGATGAAGTCATCCAAGCCTTCATTCCTCCCACACAAGAAGAAAATAGCATGGTAAGCTACACTCATTTCCAAGTTTTCGATGTTGATGTATTTCATAAATGGGAAAGTGAGGATGTGCTAGAGGAACCCTTGGATGTGTTAGATCCTTCATGTTATAATGAAAGTGATGATGAGATTGAGAATGTTGATGAGTTTATACATGTTGGGAGACGTAAATGGGATGTGATTTTTCCTAGTGGAGATCTCATTTACGACATTGAAGGTCATTTTCAATTATTTCCTTTACAATAACCATATGTGATTGCTACTGATTTAGATGTTTGGCAACACAAAGATGACATGATTACAGATTTGTTCCAACCACCAAGGGATGACTTATCTCTGTGTTATCATGATGATTTCCAATTGTATCTTGGGGGTTTGATACGTATTATTTTGAGCACTTAGATTTATTCTATGAAGATAATTTTCAACCACCATTGTGATCTAATTTTGATGAGGCAAAGAACATGGTTTTCCTGGAGCAAGATGTTTGTGATGAGAGTTTCCAGCCTCCTCTTCTTTCACCTTGATATTCCATTATAGATACAATTGAGAAATTTCATCATAACAATCACTCACATGTAGGACACAGTTTTTTTCACATTATGGCTTGTCATGAGGGTTTTTTGTTTCATACACATGACCAACAAGCATTGGGTTCAGATATTTTTTTTTTTCTCTAGCCCTAGTTTGATCCCTTTCTTTTCTCTTTCTTCTTCCATGGGAAACCTTGGAGTTTTCCATAGGTTCCTTCTCATCCCTTCTTCTTTATCTTTAGGTGATAGCCTTATAGTTGAGGATGAGGAATTGCCTTCATCTAATTCTTTGGACCTTGTCCTGAGATGGATAGGGTAGGGTTGTGGTGATACCTCCTTACATGATTTTTTTCTTCCCTCCCACCTCCATGAATTGGATTTTATTATCGGATATGATATAGTTCTTTCTCTAACTCATATTCTTTTTGTCCTTGAATTTTCCTTGTTATGGTTTATGACAAAGCACAGGGATAGATATTTTGATACAATCCTAGAATGGTTTCATTGGTCATATGATTGTACCTAGCATTTCACCTAACTTAGAATAGGGTAGGTAGATTAGGGCATTTACAACTTGCATTTCATATACATATATATATTGCATCATGTATATCATGTTAGTGTAGTCTTGCATTTTCATATATACATGTTGCATTTTTATTTTAAATACATGTTAGGAAATTACATTTTTGCTTTATCATTTTGTAGCTAAGAAAAATTATCTTTTCAGTATGGTTTTGGATTATAACTGATAGCTGGTGGATAACATCCACTGACACGTACTTCTAAAGTGTTTTGTTGGTTGAAATGGGTGCAGGATTGCAGGTCTTGGACGACTAGAGATGTTGACGTTCTCATGCACTCTACGATGAGCGCATGTCCCCATGTTAGAGCCAAATGTTACCCCCTCCCTATGCCTAAGGGTAATTAGAGGAGATCATATCTCAAGGCATAGATTGGAGAACACGATATACGCCATGATGATGATCAACATGTCCACATATGGAATCCCAACAAATCCCCTTGTTTTCCTCTCAATTGCATCAACCAAGGCTCATCGCATTCAAGCAACCTAGGGTATGGGGTTTAGTAATCCAGCGTCACCATGAGGTATGGTTGGTCCTTTTTTCATGCAAGGTGTTGTGTTTAATTTATTGGGCATGTGGACAAGGATCATTGGTTGAAGTTGGATAGTGGATCTCTTGCTTGAGAAATTGTCTAGGTTGCCTTCTTTCACCTTGGTGGTGTTGAAGATTGAGTAGCTTCAAAATATATCCTTATTGTATTTGAACAAGAAAAACCCTAAATAATATTATTATATAATATTCGTTAATTAGGCCCTATTGTGCCTTTGTAAAAGTCGACCCTATTGTGCCTTGACATGTAAAACATAAAATAAAAGGGTAAAGTAATAGGTCATCCCAGACCTAATTTTAGGTTGGCCAAACCACTATTTATAAGGGAGGCCAACGCCTCATTTGTACACTCACTCACTAGCTCTGCATCCAAGAAGAAAAGTACACAATTTTTAGAGGGAGAGACTGCTGCAACTAGGAGGTGACTTGGTGGAGGGTTTTGGTCGATCTCTTGGGTATCTTGGTTAAGTGGTGTGCTACTCTTCTGTTAGGATATTTAGACACTTAGGAGTTAGTAAGATCTACTTGGTCTATTGTGTCGTTAGGTAAAAGTGTGTTTTCTAGTGTGTTTCTTTAGTATGCATTAGTATGC
>ML785105.1:19184-31554 GCA_009831015.1 Picea engelmannii | reverse complement strand
GCTCACATTCCTGATGAGAAAAGGAAAGCATTGCAGCCTAAAAGTGAGAAGTGTATATTTGTTGGTTATTCTGAAGATTTCAAAGGTTACAGACTTCTTCAATCACATTGTAATGAAATTATTATTAGAAGAGATGTTAAATTAGATGAAAATCTCTTGGCCTGCGAGCCTAATTCGACGATTGTGCCTTCTTCGGCCTGCGAGCCATCTTCGACGTTTGTGCCTTATTATGATCTGGTTTCTTCTTCAGATGATGACAATGAGGATGAAAATCCACCTCCGCTTGCTCACCCTCCTCCAAATGAGTCCTTTGAACCTTAACCAACACCAGCTCCACCGCTTCCTAGATGGGTCTGTTCAACACGAGAAGCAACGGGTGATCTTGTCGATGATCCTTCAGATCAGCGTCAGACACGTTCACAGTTCCAGCGAGCCTCTTCTCTTTTGGATCAAGTTTAAGAAACTCATGATCCATAGACATTTGCAGAAGCTTCAGGTCATCCATATTGGGATACAGACATTAATGAAGAGTATCGTTCTTTAATGGCAAACGAAACTTGGGATCTTGTACCTCTTCCAAAAGGAAGAAAACTTGTTAGATGCAAATGGGTCTACATAACTAAGTATGCATCAGATGGAAGTGTTGAAAGACACAAGGCTCAGTTAGTTTCCAAAGGATTTTCCCAAGTTGAAGGAATTTACTATAATGAAACCTTTGCCCCTGTAGAAAAATGAATTCCATCCACCTTGTTCTTGCCCTTGTTGTCTCACATAAATGGGAGGTCCATCAGATGGATGTTAAATCCGTCTTCTTTCACAGAGATTTGCAAAAATAAATCTACATGGAACAACCTCCTGGCTATGTCCAAAATGACTCTAGCCTTGTTTGTCGCCTCAAGAAATCTCTTTATGGTCTCAAGCAAGCTCCTCGAGCTTGGTATGCCAAAATGGATAGCTTTCTTATTGCCACTGGATTCTCTAGATGCCATTCTAACCCTAATGTCTATACCAAGAAAGTAGGAAGCCATCTCATAATCCTTGTCCTTTATGTTGATGACCTTATCCTTACTAGTAGTGACTCAAAACTTTTAAACCATGTGAAAACCAGCCTTAAGAAGAAACTTGAAATGACAGACTTAGGATTTTTGCACCATTTCCTTGGCCTCCAAGTTTTACAAACCAATGAAGGAATTTTTATTTCCCAGTATAAGTATGTTTGTGACCTTCTTCTACGCTTTCACATGGACGATTGTAAACCAACCCCTTCTCCCTTCCAGTCTGGAGTCAAGCTTTCTGCCACCTGTACTTCTCCTGAAGTTGATGCCACCCTGTACTGTCAGTTAGTTGGTAGCCTCTTATACTTGACTCATACCCGTCCTAATCTTTCCTTTGTTGTTGGTATTTTTGCCCGATATATGCAAACACCCCATGAAATCCATTAGAAAGAAGCTAAAAGGATACTTCGCTATGTTCGTGGTATAGTTCAGTTCGGGATACAGTACAGTTCAGGGGGGACTCCTTTATTGGTTGGTTTCACTGATTCAGATTGGGTCAACGACCCTGATGATTGGAAGTCTACTGCAGGTTATGTTTTCAGCCTTGGTTCAGGACCTATCACTTGGGCTTGTAAGAAACAACAGGCTATTTCACTTTCTTCAGTAGAAGCAGAGTACCGAGCAGCGGTAAATGCAATTCAGGAAGCCCTGTGGCTTTGACATATCCTTTTAGAGTTTGGATTCCAGCACGAGCATTCGACCAGCCTTTGGTGTGACAATCAGAGTGCCATCAATCTCGCCAGCGACCCAGTTCAACATCAGCATAGAAAACACATCGAGCTACACATGCACTTCATCAGAAAGCTCATTCATGATCAAGTTATTGAAGTGCTCTTTTGCCATACAGAAGATCAAGTTGCAGACATTTTCACAAAGTCTCTTACAAAAGCGAAGTTTTCCAAACTTCGATCTATGTTAGGAGTTCAGGAAGTTGTCATTAAAGGAGGATAGGCTCTAATGCCTCCTTCCTTATCCTATTGTGTCACTATTGTAAATCCTTCAATCCTATCCCAAGTTGTTCTTAAGGGGGGATGCTAGGATATTTAGACACTTAGGAGTTAGTAAGATCTACTTGGTCTATTGTGTTCTTAGGTAAAAGTGTGTTTTCTAGTGTGTTTCTTTAGTATGCATTAGTATGCATTTGTAGTTAGGAAATCCGACGGTCACGATATGTTCCCGACATAAAGTGATCCGACGGTTCATACTCTCCTCGATCTTAATGGCCATTGATCCGTGGCTTAACACACGATTGGTCCATGATATCTATTTAAAGAGCATGGAGGGTCATTTTCCGATGATCGATTGTGAAAAAATCTCTTGTAAAATCTCTTTGTAATCTTTTTCTTTGCATTAATAAACTGCTCCAAGTGGTCGCGTTGGCTGGGGTCGTGGATGTTTCCCCATAGGGATTTTACCACGTGAAAACATCAATGTGTTGATATTTGATCTTTTTATGTGAGTGGTTACTGAAGGTGTTCATTCTCTGTTGGAATACTTGTGTTGTCGAACATCTTCCCTAGTCAAGGGTTAGAGGAGGATAGTCTACTTTGTTAGTTCTTTCTTGGAGAGAAGCATTGTTCTTGGTTGGAAAATATATATTGAGGAAGTTTGTTGGTTTTTTCCCCTTAGGGGATTTTCCCAGGTTAAATCTTGTGCATGTTTTAAATGTTATTCTTTCATTGATACTTTATATGAAATTATTGTGCTAATGGTTTAATAAGTAAAAGAATGCTAAACTAGTTAACTGCTTAAGTGAAATATCAACATGGTTTCAGAGCATGCCTGAAAGAAGGCATCTTCACATCACATAAGAACTCGCTAAAGAAGCTAAGATCTTAGGGATACTCTCATAACCATAGCACACCTCCTCTTGTGCATAAACTCTTAGTTTGACGAAATTTTATAAAACTACAACTATTGTTGCAGTTGCTTGCAACTGCATAAACCCTAAGTGTGACATTTTCCCTGTTTAAGAAGGATGTTGGACAAAGTAACCACACCTAGGAACACACCTAGGAAAGGCGAATCCATTCCCTGGATCAGAACTCAAGATTTCATAAATTGAAAAATTAGGTTTTCCTCATAAACCCTAGGTCTGGTTGCAGCTATTGCAGATTTTGTGACAGATTTCATCTTTGATTCAACAATATCTCTGGTAAGGTCTAAGATCCTCATCTTGAAAAGTCATTTGTTATTTTGACTTGTTCCGGGCAGGATGACTACCAGTACCAAGCTTGAAGAAAAGCTTGAAGGAGTCGATGAATTCTGAGCATGGAAGTACAGAGTGATGCTCATTCTAGAAGAGAATGACCTTGTAAGTTTTGTTGAACAAGATATTGAAGAGCCAGAGGGAGATGAGGCCAAAGACAAATATAAGAAGGATATGATCAAAGCAAAGAGGATCATTTCTGATTCCATCAAAAACCATTTGATTCCTCATGTTTCAGCATTAAAAACCCCAAAGAAAATGATGGATGCCTTATCCCATCCATTTGAAGGCAAGAACATCAATCGAAAAATGACCTTGAGGACACAACTCAAGAATGTAAAGATGCAAAATTCAGAAACCATACAATCTTACTTCACAAGAGTATCATATATTAAAAAACATCTTCAAGCTATTGGAGACTTAGTCGAAGAAGCTGAGATAACGATGACCACATTAAATGGTCTTCCAAATTCTTGGGAATCCTTCATCCAAGGAATTTTCTCTAGAAGAAAGTTAACTAAGTTCAACAGGTTGTGGGAAGATTGTACTCAAGAAGAAGCTATATTAGAGGAAATAAAGGAAAAGATAGAAAGAAATGAAGATCAAGCACTAACAGCTCACACGAGAAAAGGAAAGAACAAGAAAGAAGTTCACTCTCACAAAAGATTTCAGAAGCCTCATAAAGGACAATATTCTCATAAAGATCTCTCTCAAGATTCAAATGCTTCATTTTCCAAAAGATGGGGCATATTGCAAGAAATTGTCCCCAAGAAAAAGACCAAGATAAAACCAAGAAGTTTAAAAGGCATCATGCCAATTTCGCATGAGAAGATGAACCTGATTGGAAAAGAACAAAAGAAAATGATCCAGATGAACTATATCTTCTGTGATATAGGACTTAGCGCTTCTGAAGAACTTGATTCATATAAAGTGATATTGATAGTTGTATCCCATTTCTTCCCACATTAAAACTTTAGGAAGTAAAAGCGTTGGAGAATTGTTGTATCATGAGGGCCAAGTACAAGTTGTGAAGAAGTGTCATTATTCATCTAGAAATCATACAAATAAAGCAACAAATTTGATAAATGCATGCTCCAAGTATGCACCCTTCATATTTGATTTCATTTTTAAGTTATTAACATTATATTTTATGCATTTTTATCTTAGATTGTTGGATCATTATCCCTGGTACGAGAATCCAACAAGGTCTCATTTAAAATCAAGAAATAGTTTATGTGCTCAGGGGTGGCATATGTAAATACCTATGGTTGAGTGACAATGATGTGACATTGTCTATGGTAAAATGAGCACATTATAATAGAACTCACAGTGTCCTGCAATTTCCCGATGAGAAGACATGGTCAATGGATAATGAGGCCACCTTGACAGGAAGCATAATTCGTTTGGAGTCTGACTCAGATTTTCATATTAAGACTCGGTATCCAACACCAAGCATATTTTGCAGAGCCTTTGAGGATATTGTAGTCTCATAAGAGGTCAAGGCTCAGAAGGAGCATGAAAAGTTAGTAGAGCCGGAAGGGCCTACCCAGAATCATTGCAGTAATCAGGAAGAGACCAGTGTGGTCCCATGACAATTTGTAAGATGCAAATCCATATAGCATTGAGTATCCATATCGTGAGGAGAAGATGAATCCACCATTGGTGAGGTGGGAGGCCCCACCAAGTACCATCTCAGAAAGAGCTAGAGTTCATAGGGAGTCAGACCTCACGATCCATTAAGGAGGAGCAACCTCCCTAGGACCATTCATAGAGATGTACAAATCCTGATTTATGTCCAGAGGATTCTCCTAGCAAGAGGGAGAAGACTATGATGAGACAATTTCTCCAGTAATCAAAAGAAGTATATATATAACAACCATGTTCCATTAAAGGAAGCCAGTGCAGTATGAGATTCAAAGGGAGAAAATGAATCTGTTATCGTAATGGAGTAGAGGAGCTACTCTAAAAATTCAACGACTACAGTGAGAATGGAGTAGTCATTCTCAGTTTCAGAAAAAGAAGTTGCAAGTGCAAAGTCCCGGTTCCAGAAGGAATGAGTTGCAGAGAGAGTAGTGGACATACTCTCAGACAGTGAGAAAGATAGTGCTTTGCAAAAAACACATAGAGCCAACACATGATTGTGTTGATTGAGTTGCAGTTGAGCAAGTGTACCAAGTTGTTACAATGTGATGTGAAAATTTGGTTCGAAGAACACAAGGACAAATATATGTTTTGCGGTGAAAGACATATTCACCTGATTATGGAAAAACATGTGATGAGGTACCTAAAGGGTACAATCAATTATGGACATAGATATATCTCGGAGTGTGAGATAAGATTGCAGATTCAGATTGGGCAAGCAGTGTCACAGACCGGAAAACACATCCGAATATTTCTTTAGTATTGGATCAGATGTGATCTCGTGATTGAGTGAGAACAAGACCTATATGGCACTCAATTCCGCAGAGGCATAGTATGTGGCAGCATGGTCAGCTTGCGACAAAGCAGTGTGGCTTCGGAAGTTAATTGCATAATTGTTTGATCTCGAGTTGGAGGAAACTTGTATCTTTTATGACAACCAGAGTTGCATAAAGTTGTTAGTGAACCTAGTGTATCATAGCAAGTCCAAGCATATCGAGATCAAGTACCATTATATTCGGCGAGAGTTGATACAAAAGGGAGCAGTAAAGCTCCAAGTATGTTCCTACCACTGAGCATGTAGAAGACGTGTTGACTAAGCCCTTGTCAAGAGAGAAGTTTGAATACTTCATAGATGAGCTTGGTGTGGTCTAGAAGGATTTTCCCTCATGAAAGGCAGTGATGTGTTCCCTAGTAGAGGGAAGTGATGTGATCCCTAGTAGAGGGAAATGATGATATCCCCAGTATAGAGAAGTGATGTGCTCCCTAGCGCAGGTTGGTAACTCCAATGCACGTTGGTAAGCTACCCCAGTGCAGGTTGGTAACTCTAACGCGGGCTGGTACGCTACCCCAACGCAGGTTGGTAACTCCAACATAGGGTGGTATGCTACCCCAACGCAAGTTGGTAACTCCAACGCAGGCAGGTACGCTACCCTAGCACATGTTTGTAACTCCAACGCAGGTTGGTACGCTACCCCAGCGCAGGTTGGTAACTCCAACACATGCCGATTCACTATCCCATCGGAGGTTGGTACTACAACGCAGGCTAGTATGTTACTCCAGTACGAAAGGCTGGTGAAAGTGCAGAACTTCTTATGATATATAGATCTGTGATTGACAATAAGACAATGACCAAGTATGCAGAAGCAGTGATGATGATCATGACAAGAAGGATACCTTCCTTGCTAAGAGGGAGTGTTGAAGATTGAGTAGCTTCAGAAGATATCCTTATTGTATTTGACCAAGACAAACCCTAAAGAATAGTATTATATTATATTTGTTAATGAGGCCCTATTGTGCCTTGATATGTAAAACAAAAAATAAAAGGGTAAAGTAACAAGTCGTCTCATACCTAATTTTAGGCTGGCCAAACCACTATTTATAAGGGAGGCCAGTGCCTCATTTGTACACACTCACTAGCTCTACAGCCAAGAAGAAAAGTGCGCAAGTTTTAGAGAGAGACATTGTTGCAACTAGGAGGTGACTTGGTGGAGGGTTTTGGTCTATCTCTTGGATATATATATTGATTAAGTGGTGCGCTACTCTTCCCTAGTCAAGGGTTAGAGGAGGATCTTCTACTTTTTTAGTTCTCTTGGAGAGAAGCATTGTTCTTGGTTAGCAAATCCATATTGAGGAAGTTTGTTGGGTTTTTCCCCTTAGGGGGTTTTCCCAAGGTAAATCTTGTGCATGATGTAAATGTTATTCTTTTAGTGTTACTTTATATGCATTTATTGTGCTAATGGTTTAATAAGTAAAAGAATGCTAAAAAGTTAATTGCTTAAGTGAAATATCAACAGGTGGTGAGCTTTTATTCCCTAGTCTCGTGTTGTCACTGCCCAAGGAAAAGGGGCAATATTGGGGGGGGCTCCCAAGGGTAATGTTCCACTCCCAACCATACTTAACACTTTCTATCATGAAACCTTTCATATATCCTAAACTTTGGTTATGGCCCACACTCTCATGAAAAGGGGCTGATATCCCGGAGGTAGATTGCAGTTGCTATAAAAGAATAAGAAAATGATGCTAAAAAGAAAGTGAACATAGCAAAGAAGGACCACCAAAATTCGTTCCAACTTGAGCTCTACTCATTCATTGCTCGCCCCGGTCCAAAAAAAGTAATGCTAAATCTTGGAAACCTACAAAAGGGGACCCTTAAAGCAAATTATAAATGAAAGCAAGGATTTGAAAGATGGCTAATTAAGGGGTTTGGGAAAAGGTGGCACACAAATATTGGGTAACTCAAGATCAAGCGCACCCTCAACAAAAGCGTTCATAGAGATGGACACCATATGCCATGAAGGAATCCCTAAACCATAACATCTTCACACTTACTCTTGATGGGTTTTTACTTTCCCTTCTCACTCTCAAGACGTATCCATCTACTTGGGTTATTTATTTCTTGTCTAGGTGGCACACCTAATAGGGTTGGATGAAGGCCCTCCCATACTCAAACTTGGTAGCCCTCACAAGGTCTTGGGCTTGGATGATACTTGAAAGGGATACTGGGATGAATTGTTTACATGGCTTGTATCATAAGCATCAACTTACTTTGCATAAATTTAAGGATTAACATGTCTTATGAACAATGGTTTACTTTGTCTTATATTCTGCTTTGTTTTGAATAACCCTGACATCGTTCTTTGAGGGACATCTTAGGTTGTTCCTAGGATGTTGTGCCTTATTCCAGAACTTTGGCATGCATGATGGAGAGTAGTGAGTCATCCAGTGACTCAACACCCTTAGATAGTGACTCTTACACCCTTGGAACCTTGGATGATAGACAGATGGGCTTGATTTTAAGCAGACTAGTCATTATGCCGCATACATGGGCTGAAATCCCAAAGGTTGGGCAGAGCACCCAAGAGCTATTGTGCACAGAGGGTGAAGGATGTTGCCTTTGGATGAGATTGCACTCCTCTTACACTTGGACGTAGCCTTTGGAGTCCTATGACGTCACCATCTAGCCCTTAACGTCACCATTTGGGCTAGGGTTTGATGGATGGTGTGGTTTCAGATGATTTGCATGGCTTGGGGGTGAGAGCATCCCTCATTTTACACCCTTTCACCTTGAAGGATGCCACATGGCCTTTGGAGGCCCAACGTTTCACCTTGAGAGCATGATGTCACCCCCTTTTGAGCTTGACGTCACCCTTTATAGGGTTTTATTTTATGTATAGTTGATTTTTACATTATGTAGAGGCAAATTAAGGGGTCGACCCTCTTTTTAATTTGTTGTTGACAAATTTATGTGGACAAATCTATTAGGGTTGTCTCATATAAATAGAAAAACCCTAACTTCATTTTTGGATCATCACAACTCTCACTTGAGAGACCTTACATCTGAAATTTTAGCCCTATTGGGCTATCTAGCTCCTCTACCTTATGTATTATGTTTGGAAGGCCAAGTTGTGGATGCTCTTGTCGATTTTTGGATGGAATTTCTGCAATTAGGGTTTTATCTCATGGTATCTTGGTGAAGTGAAACTTCTGAAATTTTATCTTCATGTTATTAATGTTTCATGGTAATTTCACTTTTTCATGTTAGACGTCGTGCTTGGTGAATCCCTAAGCGAGGAACATAAGTGCTTCCTCCTCTCACAAGGTTAATTTTGTCCAAAATTTATCGAGTAATCCTTGCTAGTGTTAGACTCCTAAATCCTTAAAGTGCTAGCACCTTAGGATTTTATTCCTAGACTTCTTGATTTTGACTTAGTTGATGCTACAAAAAGGGAGAAAAGGTTTCTAGGGCCCAAACGTGCTTGCACCCTAGAAATCCTTCTACTCAAGATTCAACCTCTAAGGCCCTAATGTGCTAGCACCTTAGAGATTGAGTCCTACCTCTTGGTTGCAACTAGATCATTCTCCAAGTTAGTTGCATGGGTTGCTACAAGACTCCATAGTCCTTAAAGGCACTAGTTACATAGCTCTCTTGTGGTGAAATTGGTCAACAAATACCCTCTTCCAACTCTCCTAAGCTCTTTACTAATTTTACTAACACTAACATTAACTAACTTGTTAATAAACTTGTTATTGCAATTTTTTTCTACAACCACCGGATAACTCTTTAATTTGTTGCATACACTCATTTATTGGTGGTCTAACTCATTCAGAAGTTGCTTCTAACAATTGGATATTGTTCTAGTGGATTTGTGTTAAGTTTCCCTTGTCAATTGTTGCATTTTTTATCATCATTGCAAATTCATAACAACCATAGCAACTTTTCATGTCTATTGTCTTTAAGAGGCATCTATTGCTTGTTTGAACTTGGAAATACTTATATGCATGCTATAAAGTGTTCTTGTTCCGAGCAAGTACTCAAACAACCTTATACCTCGTATCCTTCCTTGACCTAGACCTTTACTTGGTGATCAAGAGAGGGGTGGTAGGCTTGGCTACTATACTTGCTACTTTGATCCCTTGAGGTCACCAAGCCTCCCTTGTGGTGGACATCTTCCACAACAACGAGATCTTTGGTAGTTGGATTAAAATGACAACTTCTAGCCAAGGCCAAATGGTACTCCAAAGAGAATGTCAAGGAAATAATTTCTCACCTCCTTAAGTAAAAGCGTTTGGGAAAATTAAACAAACACTTTGGGGTCAAAATTTGTAAGATCTATCGTGTCCATTACTCACACATGTGGAGCTAGTCACATGTGTACTTTCAATAAAATTCTAGAAGTTCCAAAATCCGAACAATAACCCTAGACAACCATTAGGACATGTTAAATATTGGGTCACTAGGAAAGAGGGGTTTCATTCTCGTGTTATTGATTTATTTTTCCATGTGTTAGCGACAATTCTTGTCTTCGGCATCGGGATATCCAGGTCTGCAGGTTGCACGAGGAGCGCCCAAGCGCAGCGCACAGAAGAAGTCCTTCTCGGGCCTAAAATCAAGTGAGCGGGCAAAATTATAGTGTCAACGGTCTGGATTCATCCAAAGGAGCAGATCAACGGTTGGCGGGAAATCGCAATTAACGAAGTTGCGTCGAGGTTAGCGCAATGGATAGCGCCCATATTGTGTGCAGGAAAAGATAGCAGCCGCCCATCCAGAGGACGTGTGGCGCGAGATCTAGTCGCATCGGCATTTCGACATTCGGGAGTTCGAAGGGTGAAGGTTCCATGTTGCCCTATATCTCGAAACCCCGAACCCCGAAAGCGCCGAAGGCACCCAAAGTCAGGCCCGCAACATTACGGAGCATTCTCAACCGTCCATCCAAAGGGGACACCTGGCGTCCAATTGAGCCATCTCGGCGTTTCGCCCATCGCGACTCCGAGGAGCAAGGAGCAGCTCCGTCGTATTCCCGATACGCGAGGTGCCGGGAATGTCCAAGCGCACAGCATCGCCGAGCGGGTCCAGGACCGTCAGATCTGAGAAGGAAGCGTGGCACCAAATTTAACCATCTCAACGTTTCACTCATCGCGACTATGATAAGCAAGGATCAGCCCCTCCATATTCACGAACGCCGAAAGTGCCTTCGAGAATAAACACAGGGTCACAGCCCGCGGTCACTTGAGAAAGGAAGAGAGTTACGCAAAGGTGCCAAAGCGTCGGGTTTTTCCACAGAAGGGAATATCGCGTCCTCCAAGACCAGTTCAGCCCGACTTCGATCCTGGTCCTCGCTAAAGAATTAAATGAAGCTGAACAGAGGTAGTTGAAACCTCAGCTCACTTATTGAATGCAAGGTATGGGGGTTCCGGCAGACAGTCTGCCCGAGACGGTCCTATACACTGATTTTCTCCAAAAGGGTCATGGCTGGTCCTCATCTGACCAGAGAAAGTCTGCGCACGCCATGTTGGCCTTTAATGTTGCAACTATCTCCCCTGCAGGAGCCATGCACAGTTAAGGTGGCGTCTGACGAAAGTTATCCGTTCGAATTCGGCTGAAGGGACACCACGCCTTGGATGTCTGAACATGCCTCTGATAGGCAAATTTTGGTGAGTATATAGACTCAGTCTTTGTATTTTGTAATCTATCGATGGGAGAGCGAAGCTCCCGATTGTAAAGTTTTAACAAACACCCTAGTTCCCTAGTTATGCATTTGTATGTAAGATTTCTTGTTTAATGAAAGACAGTCTTCTCATCCCATCTAATTTCATCTCATGCTGAGAGAGTTCGTGATCGACTAATTCGCACGAATTATGGCAATTATGTTGTGATAAAGGATTTATTGTGGCATTATTGTATTCTCTGGTTTTCTACGTTTGAATGTAAGAAGATCTTGCGTTTAGATGTCTTCTTCTACAATCTGTTAGGAACCTGATGTTTACAACAGACCTTTGCATCTCTCTGATACAAGTCTTCCCCCTACTCACCCTTACTACAACTCACTGTCTGAAGTTATCTAAAACCTCACTTGCCCATGCATGCCTGACCTAGTTTCGGAGTTAGAACCACATCGTTTTGAGTTAACTTCCATTCGATCACCCCATTAAAACAAATTGTGACATAAATTGATGGGCGTCGGGCTCTGCTCCTGCTGCAATCCAGGGGTGACTTCCGACGCTAACATTTCTGGCGTCGTTGCCGGGGACGAAGTTGAATATTTTCCCTGGGCATAACGACATTGAGCCTCTGATTCTGAAGGTGCATCAGACATCAGAGCCCTTAAAAATTGCTACTGTGCACCTGGTGACTCCACTGTGGAGACTCCATTGTTTCCACTTCATTGTTTCAGTTGTAGCTATTGTTAGCACACCTGAAAGCTGACCCTAAGGAGCTTTCTCGAGAAGGTTTCAGCAGCTGCTTTCTTAGCCTGAGAAGCTTCGTGGGGTAACAACAACGTTAAGATCTGGCCTTTGATGGTGAAAAAGGACCAGACACATTTGAAGCTGTAAATATTTCACCTGGCGACTCCATGATTCAAGGATCAATCAGCGACTCCACTGGTTCGATATGGAGAAAATCTTAGCTAAAAGGTTTGCTTTCTGTGACTTTTCCCAGATAGTTGGTTTTCCTAATGCACTTCCT
>ML785104.1:356976-378594 GCA_009831015.1 Picea engelmannii | reverse complement strand
ACACTTCTTTATATATATATATATATATATATATATATATATATATATATATATATATATCCTGCGAACCTTCTAGAGAGATTTATCACATTTATTACTTATAACTACCATAGTGGGCATTTATTAATATAGTGGACCTAGTCCACCTTACATTGAATGACCACATTCTCATATATTAAATGAGTTCCACTAATAATACATAACCACATTCCCTTTGGGTACCTCCCTAGGTACCCCATATTACCTCCCTAGGTATACTAAATTGTATCTGACACATATTCTTCTTCTCCAGTGTTTGAAGAGTTGTTGTTATCCTCCCTTGAATAAAAACTTTTCCTTTTAAAAGAAATTTTCTTTTTAAACTCCCTAGGTTTATCCTTGCCTTTTCTTCCTTTTTCATTTGTGTTGTTTTCTTTGAAAGTACATTTGGATGCAAAATGACCAACTTTACCACAATGAAATCACTTGAATGGTAACATACCTTTATACTTTATGGATCCCCTCTTCATTTTCCTTACAAATTTGTCTTCTTCTTCTTCTTTGAAGTGTTCATAGGAATCATGATATTGAGATGTTGATGCCTTGAAGACTGCATCCTTTAGATCTGGATGTTCTTTCTTGGTGCTCATCTAATAAGCAATCAATATTCCATGGAGCCTATCCATAGTCAGTTTATATAGTTCATGCATTTATTCTATAGCAGAAACCTTCACATAAATTCTTGAGGGAAGAGATCTTAGTACCTTCTAAACCATAATAGATTCTTCAATCTTCTCACCTAGCCCCTTCATAGTGTTCACAATCTCATCTACTATGAGAAAGAAACATGCAATATTTTCATCTTCGATCATCCTTAGGCTTTCAAATTTCATTCTATGAGCTTGAATTTTTTCCAACTTTACTTTCTCGTCTCCTTCATAACTATTTACCATTTTGTCCTATATTTCCTTTGTGGATTCCAACTACATTACTTTAACAAATTTTGTTTTTGCAAGCCCACCTTGGATAACATTCATAGATCTTACATTACTGTGGTAATTTTTATTACCAACTTCATTAGTTGGAAGAGTTGGTGGGATTTTATAGCCATCTACCACGATCTACTAGACTTCCATACCAAGAGACATCAAGTAGGTCTTCATTCTGATTTTCCAAAAAGAAAAATATGTTCCATTGAATAGAGGAGGTTTGGTTCAAGAAGAAGAGGAATCTTGACTTGCCATACCTTTTGTGTGATCTTCCTTCCAACTGATTAGGTTGTTACAAAAGGAACCTTTCTATGATACCAATTGTTAATACTCATAGTAATACTGAGAGGGGGGGATGAATCAATATTACATCAATTTTCTCGATTTTATTTTCTTTAAATGATCAATATTATTTTGAAGTGATTACTTATTCACCAATAGATACAAAAATAAAAAAATAAAAACATAGAAAAAAAATTACACCAGAATTTTTACGTGGAAACCTAATGCAGGAGAAAACCACAAAACATATTTCGTTATGTTCTTCTATAAGCACCAACTTACAATTTATAATATTCAAGTTCAATAGGAACCCACTTGTTGCAAATAATGAGGAAAACAATACTCTCAGGCACCAACCTATTACAAATGATGAGGACACCAATCCTCTCAGGCACCAACCTGTTGCAAATGATGATGACACCAATCCTCTCAGGCACCAACCTATAGAATGAAGACACCAACCCTCTCCCCTGTGACCAATACTAGATCAACGCACATCCCTATTTACAATATATTTTCCTGAGTTCAACTAATTGTATGTGGACGCATAACAATTTTATTGTGGACATATCTTGACCATATCAAAGTTCTGTTAGTTATATGTGGGCACACCTGTGTCTAAATTAAGTATGTGGATGCATAACAGTTATATTGTGGACACATATTGACCACTTCAAAGTCCAGTTAGTTATACGTGGACATAATTCTATCTAAATTAATAATATTTCTTGTTCAATTATGGTTGGGCATTCTTTGACTAAATCAAATGGACCAAATATTGAATCTCATCAAAATTGACGCAGTCATTTATATTTTTGTTTACGGAGCACCCAATTCCTAGATACAATAGGAGCGTAAAATTCAAGTCACAAGTCTTCAACTTGTCACACTTTCCCTGAAGTGTACTCACCCAGTCACCCCACCAGACTGTGAGCACTCCCTAGTGACTCGCTTACTTGATTGTTAAAATTCTACTTGTTTCGTCATAGTCCACTGTGACATTTGTCACACTAGCTTAAGACACCCTATAGTTTTTAGTCGGCACCATTGACAAGAAACCAACTTCATTTCATCACACTCCACTACGCCATTTTTCACACTATCTCAAGACACCTTACAGTCATTGCACATCCGGCATCGCACTGCAACACCATCATCCATCTCTCCACATCGCAATCACAGATAGGGAAATCTGTCGCAATCTACTTTGCAATCATCCATCATACTTCACCTCTGAACTGCATCGTAGGTCATGTCCCTTTCATTTTGGTTGTAGTTATCTATTATCGCCAAGAATTTCTTCACAGACCAATCATATTTGTGATCAAGTCCTATCCATTGACATTCTTCTGTGTCATTGATCATTTTGTCCTTTGATCCCTTTGTGCACTATTTTTTTCATCATTTCATGACTTCCTCCATCTATGCATCATACTCTGTGCCATATTGTTTGTTATTGTGTGCATTTTTGTTTTTATCCTTATCTATTATTTCACTATAACTAACCATTTCCATGACCACTTTGACATCAATGAAAACATATGTGCAACAAGGGGGTCAAGTACATTGCTATTTGGGACGATTTCTTCTAATAAAGGATAATTTTGTAGTTGTTGGGGTCGTCTCATCATGGCTTGGTGGATTTATCTCTACTGGAAAGAGATTACAACTATTAGGGTTTATTATTTTGTGTTGAGGTGTGACACTTCCTTGTTGGTTCAAACTCTTACTGTGGAGGGTCGAACCTTACCTATTGTGACTGATTTCTTTGGTTGGGCAGATCAATTCTGAGCTGGACGAGTTTTATTATGTTGGTTGAGGTATAAGATGTGAGTTAAATCCTTTTGTATTTCCTGCAACCTGATAAAGGTAAATAAAGGAAAAGGATCCATTTTTTTTGTTGTTATAATCATTTGTATGATTTATTGTTTGTTTGTTGTCTCCTCATTAAATATATGATTTCCAATGAAATTTTGTTTGGTACTTTAAATCCAATGCTTGCACTCACAACACACAAGAAACCCAACCAAAAAACACAACAACATTACATAGCGGTATCTTACAGTGGAAATACATCCATATCCTAAGTGTTTGACAATATGACTACACTCCTAAACTAAGTAAAAATAAAAAAATATTAATTGGGACATTACAGTGGTCATGCCCTTGGGGTTGACCAGTGCACTAGTCACTTTCCAGTCTTATAGGCAATGGCAGTGGAATATATTATTGTTATTTAATGCCCTCATGCTATACAATAGGACAAAAGAGTATCATTGGAGTCATTTGGATGAGACAGGGGGCATTGTGACAATGATATAAGACTTTCATTTGGACCATGTGATCAGTGCATAGAGTGCACATGAGGCGATACAAACTGTTTGATCAGTTCATAGAGTTTTCAACAAACATTAGGAGTGGTGGAATTCCAATTTGGCGGTGGGATCCTGGAATTCATTAGAGTGATAGGCTGCTTCAGATGATGAGGATGATCGATAGGGTCATGTTAGTGATTGGTCCACGTCATTGTGGGGATATAATGAGAGGAATTTTTGAGCTTTGTTCTATATGGTGAGGTGGATTTTCCCTCATGATACCCAATATTGATTCTATCTACGAGTTGGCAGACTTTGACTTCACTGTGATTCTTTGGAGAGACATGATAAAGGATAGTGAGTTCAATCCTTTTGGGGGTTTCATATTGGGAGTCCAAGACAGAAGAGTGTAGTCTGAGCATGGTGTTCAAATGGTTATGATCAGAGGGGTGCAACGTCTACCTTATGGTTCCTCTTGGATATTATCTTGGGACCCTGGGACTATAGTGTTTTACAACTTGACGATCAATATAGATGATATGGCCAATTTTTGCTTTCCATATTTTATTCTTGGGATGATTAGGATTGGTTTCTTGGAGGAGTGGTCTTATGAGGAGTTGACCTAGCTTGTGTAGCTTATGATTTCCTAGCTTATCAGAGTCATTCAATTGGATTCTTGTGTTAGCACCTTGCAGATCAATGCTATGAGTAGAGGGTTCTTCATATCATACAAGCATGTATGAGAGAGGGTCACATGGAGGGAATTTACGAACAATGTTTTGAGATATTTTCCAAAGGATGTCTTGATGATTGCAATAGACTAGGGGTGTTGGAGTATTAGGGATTTCCCATTTGAAACTTGGAGATTAATTTTTATTGATGCCCTATCAATTCATGACTACATAGACTTATCCTGGATGTCTAATTTTAGAGTTGGTTTGGTTGACTTCACTGAGATACAATGGAAGGATATGGTCCTTGATAGTGGGGAAGATTCTTTGAGGGATTACAACTTGGGGTTGTAGGAGTGGAGAATGCAGTATAGGCAGGAGGGTTAGATATTTATGATTAAAGTGGAACAACGTCAACATGATGGGTCCTTTCTGGTGATAGCATGGGACCTTGGGATTTTATGGGTTGACAGTTTGTTAGCTGGTATAGATTGGAGAGCCAGTTGTTACTTTCAGGATCCTATTCCTATCGAGAAGTGGATTGGTTTCCTAGGTGGTATATTCTATGAAGGGTGGAATGAGTCTTCATGGTATCTGATTACTCTACTAAACAATGGCCTCCAGGAGGTCTCTTTTGTTAGTACATTGTAGGACAATATTGTGGGCAATAGGTGCTCCACATCTTTCAGATTGGTTTGGGACCTGTGGATCATTATTATTTTTATTTTGGTTCAACTTATTGTTCCTATGGGTGTGATGGAATTAGTTGAGGACAAACAATCTTTGGGAAGGGAGGATTGTCATGTCCCCATTTGTGGGATTCCTTGTTATACAATTGGAGATGACTTTTGAATTTTGTGTCAACTAAGACAGAGGGGTGCGGTTATGTTACTAGTGAGATCAGAGGGTTTTTTCAAGTTATATGAGGCCCAACCTATTCCATTTATCATGTTTCATCATCGTGATCACTTCTGCATAGTTCGTTCTTGGTTATGTGGCATTCCAACTATTCTCATAATTTGGGAGTATTATTGAGCATAATTTAATTAAATACACTAAAGGTGTTATTTGGATCATGTTATTTGAGAGAGAACCTTAGTGTAATAGCTTGGTGGAGCCAGAACGAAAAAATATAAAGGTTGGGATGATGAGAAAGGGACTTCCATTGACTAGAAATGCCTTAAAAGAAAATTAATCATTTTCTAGAGTTAGAAAGGGGATTAATTAATTATTTAATGCCATAGGGGTGGAAAAGTGACTTTTTAAAAGTTACATTTAGTAATTAATAAAAGGGGGAGTTTAAGTGACTTGAAATTTATAAAGTCACTTTAACTTATTAAAAGGCTAAAAATGTTAAAAAAGGGTCAACGAAGAGATAAAAGGAAAATGAGGGGCACCCTCTCTAACTATGCATATGTTGTTTTCTAAAAAATGAATTTGAGAGAGATCTTGTGGCTTTGGATCTTGGGACCAAAAACCCTAGAGAGAAAAATATTGGTTTCGGTAGTGAGACCATCCACCCTAGTTGGTCATAGGGAAGAGATCATTCAAATTTCTTGAGTGTGCTTCATTGTGGCTGAGTTTTGTCATTTGACACCTGAGTTCATTGATTGTGGAGATTGATTTGATTAAAGGAGGGCGATTTGAGTTTTGTGACTGAGTTATTTTGGTATTGTGGGCAACATTTCCTAGATTGGGGGTTGAGTACTCATGTGGGTCAAATTTGTAGTTGTGGTGGCTACATTTCTTTGAGAAAAAAAGGGTGAATCGGCTTGTGGAGGTGCACTTTAGGAGATGGGTCAAATTTACGAGTAGAGGGGGTCGAGTACATTAATTTTTGTGCCAATTTCTTCTGATAAAGGCCAATTTTGTAGCTATTAGGGTTGTATCTTCTTGGTTGGGCAGATTTAATCTCTGTTGGATAGAGATTACAATTGTTGTGGTTGATTGTTTTGTGCTAGGGTGTGACACTACCTTTTTGGGTCAAACTCTTATTGTGGAGGGTCGAACCTTACCTGTTGTGATTGATTTCTTTGGCTGGGTGCATCAATTATGAGCTGGACAAGTTTTATTGTGTTGGTTAATGTCTAAAATGTGAATTAAATCCCTTTGTATTTGTTGCAACCTGATAAAGGTAGATGATCCATTTTTTTTTGTTACAATCATTTATGTGAGTTATTATTTGTTTTTTGTGTCCTCATTAAATATATTGTTGTCAATGAAATTATGTTTGTTACTTTAAATCTAATGCTTGTACTCACAACACACAAGAAACCCAACCAAGAAAGACAACAACAGTACATAGAGGTATCTTACAATGGAAATACACTCACATCCTAAGTGTTTGATGATATGCCTACACTCCTAAACTAAGTAAAAATACAAAAAAAAAAATTGGGACATTACATATTCCACTGGAATAGTTCATCATAATAGATCTTACAAGTTCTACAAACCCTTGTTATGTATTCTTCTACTTAGGATTAGTCATTAAATATTACTCATATCTTAGCACACAAAATAGTGAAATGAAAGAAGCTAAAGCCATAAATGCACCATCCATATAATGAACATAATATGTATCTTGGGAAAACCCAATATATGAAAAACCCATCCAAAAGTTGAGGACTATGCCTTGATCTTTTATTCTTGGTTATGAAATGGAAACATAAAGAAATGTAAACTCACTATGGAGTTAACATGGACACTATTGTCAATATGGTTTCTATAGTCTTTTACTTCCTCTATTCTACACCAATATCCCACTTTATTGATCTTCCTCCATTATAGAATAATAATAAATACAATGAGAATGGAACCCCTTCATATCCTAGTGACCCAATATTTAAAAATTTCATAATATCCATCTAGGGTTAAGATTAGGGGTTTTACATGCCTCAACTCCTAACTAGGGTTAAGATTTTGGACCTGTTATCCCCACATTTTAGGGATAACTAGGAGATCATGTCTCGAGTCCCACAGGTCCTAGACATGGAGTACCGAGAGAAGGACTGGACTGAGCATGGCCCTGGAGGGACCATCTTTTTCTTCCATCATATTTTCTCTTGATAGTAGCAAAAGCATCCATCACCATCAGATTGGTCCTGTATCAAAAGAGGTTCTTGCTCCATGAGGTAATTGGTCCAAGTATCATGGTATGTGTCACTTTTGATCATTGAAACCTTTAAATATATGCATCTGGTTCCTCTTATCTCTAACGACTACTTGGATCTTACATTTTCTCACTTGACCATGTTTGGTGGGATTGACAGGGTGCCCTAACAAGCTTGTGTCTGTAGGTTTTGGTTTTCCACTGGGGGGATTTCTAAAAATCCATCGTCCGCTCCCATCATAGCACCACTCTTACATCTTGTTTCCCACTCACCTATCCCATTCCCCTTGTCCAGGCATTGGGTTTAACTACTTCAAGACTGCACCTTACCTCGTGGGAAGAAGGGGCTAAAGGCATTGAAGGTAAAAGAAAGATGGTAAAAGATAAAAGCCTAAAAATGAACCTCGATATGCTTTGCCCAGGGATCCCGAGAAAGCAATAAAAATCTTCTCAACAAGAAACAAGAGGGACCCGAAGAAACAATAAAACAAGACCTAATCAGAGGATAGGGGGTCTCATCACGAGCCATCCTATTAGGTCCATGGGTACCTAGCAGTATGACATTGCCACCAGCTAGTTACCATGCCAGGGTAGTGACTCTTGGTTGCATGGCCAAGGGAAATGGGGTCTCATCATGAGCCAACCTTATCATCTCTTCGAAAGTACTTGTGGGTAACATTGTCATATCTGGTCACCATGCCAAGGCAGTTTCCCCTAATTATCTTTTGAACAAAAAAAGAAAATAAAAGAATAAAAAGAATAAAGGTGAGAATGGGCTTGGAAAAAATGCATCCATGACAGGGACAACTTGCCTTCTACAAAGGAACCCATAGGTAACACATTGCATCCTTGACCCTTACTGCACCCACATGCTTGGACATCCCCTGACCACATCATCCACTTACATGGCTTGGATGAGGTCTCTCTGGGAACTTTCCTTTTTCTGTGGACATTAGCCCAATAGGAAGTCGTGTCCTTTTCCCCAGACTTGTATTGCAGGATTGTGTAATGTCTTTGAGCTATTGATTGATGTATTAGGGATTTTATGCATGTGTTTAATAATATTAATGATGAAATGTGATTGACATTGCTATGATCCCTGCGACTGATGAGCCCATGGAAGGCGTAGCCTTTGATGTGCAGGACCATACCTGACGGACAGGTACCATTTGGACCAGTACACATGGGGAGATGATCATTTCGGAACTCCATGGGGTTGAAGATCCCACCAGATGGATGTTGAGACCCCATCAGGGGGCAACAAAAAGACAGAGGTTGATCAAAGTCTTTGCACTAGAGAAGAAGAGGGTGTTCCATCAGAGGCACCCTAGCATGGCTTAGCCTAGGGGGATGAGCCATTTTCACTGAGACATTGGCCTTGGAAGGCCTTGGATGTCACCTTTGATGACCATGATGATATCCAACCTGTTGGACGTTTTTGGAGGTAGACTAGGCAGCAATGGCATGTGTGGCATGTTGGAGAAGCCCCTGAAGGGCTAACGTTTTGCTCCAGGATGTTTCATTTTCCCTAGAAAGTGCTAGTGCCTCCCTTAGAGGGGCTTTTACTCTCTCTTCTGATTATTTAGGGTTTTTATTTGACAATTTATTGTAAAAAAATATGATTTGGTAATTTGGCCTTGTCGGCCTTTTACCTGACCTAAAATGTAAAATTAGGTCAAGGTTTTGTATAAATGAGGGATTTCCACTCTCATTTTATCATCACAACTTACTCACTCATTAGTGAGGTCTGAAATTTGTGCCCTATCTTGGGTATTTGGCTGATTTAAGGAAGGCACACCTGTTGAAGGAAGACTTTTTTTAGCATATTTTGGCAATTCTCTTGAAGGAAGGTGTTACAACTAGGGTTTGCATACTATTTCATGGTGATATGTAAGTGTTTTTTTTTTTTTCTACAAAACTTCTTGAATGAATGTTTGTAGTCTTATATTTTTGCATATGTTTATAATTTGCTTATAAAAAGACCCTAGGTGACAAGAACTCAAGTAGGTCCTTGTCTCATGTCCCCTGATAAAGAGTTTTTCAACCATTGAAGAGGGAAAAGAGAGCCTAGCCATAGCTACACTCCTTTTTCCTCTTCTCTCTTTGCTAGTCATACCTGTTTGAGATCAAGAAGGAGAAGACGTCCCAAGCCTAGGTTATCTACACTTAGGGTCGTTTTCTTCTAGGGTTTGATGATAGAGCCTTGTTGTAGCAACACTCTCCCTTTTTTGACTCTCTTGTCTTGATTTTATCTTTCTTGCTAGCCGTTTTTTTCCATCTAAGGAAGGAGGAGAGAGAACGATTGTGTTCCATAGCAACACTGGAGTGAGCCTCTATCCCTAGGGTGTATCTCTGAGGCCCTGCCATAGCATCACTTCAGAGCTCTTCCCTCCAGTCCTTAGCCATCCTCCTTCAACTCTTGCGTCCTCCTTTGATTTGACTCCATTTTACCCTAGAAGGCACTGATCCTAAGACCTCCAGCGTTGAAGTAAGACCTTTATCACAACACTCTCAAACCCTTGAATTTCAAAACCCTAATTTCACTAACCCTAACCTACTAACTGTAAGTTGTTTATGTCATCCTTGGTTATCACATCTTAATGCAACAACGTTTTACTTTATGAGCAATTGAATGGTAGTTAAAGGAATTAATTAAGTTAAGTATTGATTTATTGCATTGAATGCCATATCATTCTAGTATTTATTGGTGAAGTGACATTATCTTTCATTTCTATTTTATAAACATTGACTTCGTCAATATTTACTTTCAAATTGCTTATATTGAATATCAGATAAGCATTGGTATATATATGAAGTACTAACCAAAGCCTGCATATATCAGTTTATTGTTTCTTTGTTCTCGAGCAGGGATTCTACTAGTTATTGCTTTCAGTCATCTTTATTGGCTATAAAGCTAGACTATCTGTTTGGTGGTGACTTGTGAGGGGGGAAATAACTATTTTATCCTGCAATCTTTTGCCTCCTCAAAACCACATGTCATCGAGGATGTCTCCCCTAGGCCTCACCTCCCTAAAGAGAAAGAACCTTCCCATTGTGGTGACATTGGGTGGGATAGGTTCATGTTACGCCAGTTTGGCCCTCTATCTTCTAGCCTTTTATCCTAGCTACAAACTATGTGATAACATTTTGGCACCGTTGTCGGGGAACACTAAGTCAATTCTCCTCAAAACAACAAATATTTTTCAGTAAGCCTTGTCTCATATGCTTATCTTACAAGCTTACCTGGTGACTACACTAGGTTGTTTTCCCTTTTCTTTGATAGTTTCAAGTAAACTATCTGGCGACTCCACAACCCGCAAAGGGGTTTAATAATCCTCCTTTGTCTTTCAGAAGGAAGCCTCCCAAGAACTCTCATGTTGTCAAATCACTCTTCGGGAAAAGTCTTCCTTTAAGAATAATGTCTAGCTCTCAAATCGCTACAACAAAACCATCCAACAATCAAAGAAAGTGGTCATCTACTCTTTTCAAGCCGTTAGATATGTCATCCATACCAGGCTACCCTAGACAAATGCCACCCAAGTATGAGAAGTGGTTGCCTAAATTCACCGGTACTGATGCAATTAGTGTCAAAGAGCACATGAGCATCTTTTGGGCATTTTTTCAGCTTCATCCCATTAGTGATGATGCTGAAGACTTAGTCATGAAGTTGTTCTTCGCTACTCTTTATGATGCCTCAAGGCGTTGGTACCTGAGCCTCCCTAATGGAAGTATTAAAACCATGGACAGACTTGAAGAGGCCTTTCTCAAAATATGGAGTATCAAAGAAGACCCTAACATGCTCCTCACCCGACTGAATAACCTTGCGAAATATGAAAATGAATCTATTCGGGAGTTCCATACTAGATTTGAGACTTTGCTACAAAGGATCCCTACAAGCCATCATCTGAAAGATGATTTCCTCGTCCACATTTACACCAGATCTTTCAATGGCCAATTAGGGTATCTGCTCAGGGACAAAATCCCCTAATCTATTTAAGCAGCCCAAGAGCTCGCTACTAAGATTGAAAGAAACCTCCTTTCGTCCAAAATTGAGGCTTTTGCAAATCCAAGGGGAAAAATGGACACCAAGACAAAGTTAGTCCACAGTGTCGAACCTTCCTCAGATATTTGCGCCATTATAGCAAAGTTGCAAGCCTCCATGGATGGTATCATGAAGAATCAAGAGCGAATGATGAGTAGGATTGTCTCCTTGGAGAGATCCTAGACCCAAGAACCTAGAATTCCTTATAAAGGGCAATTTCAAAAGGGGAATCAATTTTACAAAACTAAGAATGAGCAAGAAGTTCCCAACACCTTAGCCCTTGCAAACGTTGTTGATGAAAACCCTTGGTGCCTAGAGTGCAGTGAAGCACATTGGGAGAATGAGTGTCCTTACAATAATAATGGCCATCAACAAGTAAACAACATGGACCACTTCATGGGAGTCCCTCAAATAAATATCACCAATGTAGAACATCAGGAAGTCGTAAAAGAAGCAGCCGGGTTAGCAAGGATGGCGGTAATAAACAACCTAGACCAAGAATCACAAGAGAAGCTAAAGAAACAAGAATTCCAGGTGTACAGAAGAAAGAAGTTGAACCAACCTACTGCTAACCAAGAAAATCCCTTGCCCTTGGAGATACTTCTTCCCAAGACATCCAAGGCTGGGAAGGTTGACCTAAACTTTGACTTCGAAGGGGAATTATCAAAAATGCATGTAAACATTCCCCTTAGAGAAGCCATTAAGATCCCGTCTATCAAAGAACGCTTTGACACTTTCTTTCTAGGATCAAATGAACCCATGGACCCCCTTATTATGTTGCAAGCCGATCATTTCAGGGTCCAATATGGTGAGAACCCTCCCTTCTTCATGACATTAATGATGAACATCAAAAGCCTCAATAATTGCATGTTAGATATAGGGGAAGGTGCCAACATGATGTCACTTAAAGTCATGCGACAAATGGGTCTGAAGGCCACACGGCCTTACAGGAATGTATGTGGCTTCGAATCTAAATCCATACCCACACATGGGGTAGTCAAGAATGTGGAAGTAAGGAGTACCCAAAGAAAGTAGTCCACATTGACATTGTGGTAGTTGACGTCCCAGATGTGTGGGGAATGTTGTTGTCTAGGAAATTCGCTGCAATGTTGGGTGGCACCCTTGAGATGGACCTCGCGTTTTTGGAATTGCCTTTAAAAAATGGAACAATAGGTCATCTCCTAAATGTTCCAATAACTGGAGACCATGTGCAAGATATTACTCACCCTGTCAAAAGTATTCTCCAGAAGATATGCCCTTTGCAATGGAAGAGGACTTTGATCAGATCAAATGGCCCAAGAAAGAGAATACCAACAACTCCTAGACGAATTCAAGAACAAAGAGATTGGGATGGTGAAGATATTAAAGAAAGTTGAAGATGACATACAAATCTGCCCATCCCAACAGGAAGTGTTTAAAGCAGAAGCCCACCCTCCTCCCTTAGCACAATACACCAGGATTGTCTAGGGAACGACCAAATACAAAGTCAGAAAGTACGAGGGAGACATGGTATGGATGTGTGATACCCAAAAAGGAGAGCCAACTAATGTTAAAGGAAGTGCTCAGTCATGGCTTGGACCCTTAAAAGTTGGAATGGAATCAGTTGACAACTCATACTACTTGTCCACTTTGGAGGGAAGAAGGTGCCCATTACCGATCAACGGGAACCTCCTCAAATCCCACCAAGGTGGGGGGACCTGACTTCATAGGTAAGTGCAGGTAAGTAATCATTTTGCACTCGTGTATTATATCATTTGCATTGCATGTTAGTTTTCTTTTATATTCACACTTATTGGTTGTTTTCTTTCATTCTATATTTATATCTATATGTATGTTGGGGTGGCATTACCGCCCCAATTTTTTTACTAATACCCCTATCGATATTGATAAGGTCTGCAAGTTATGCCAAAGATGTCAAGGTTCTCATGTGCTCTACGGTGAGCACATGTCCCCGAGTTGGAGCCAGAAGTTATCCCCACTTTTTAGGGATAAATAGGAGATCATGTCTCGAGGCCCACGGGTCTTAGACATAGAGTACCAAGAGTAGGATTGACCTGAGAATGGCCTTGGAGGGCCCATATTTTTCTCCCATCATCTTTTGTCTTGAAAACAGCAGCAGCATCCATCACCATCGGATTGGTCTTGTATCAAAAGAGGTTCTTTCTCCATGAGGTAATTGGTCCAGGTATCATGGTATGTGTCACTTTTGATCATTGAAACCTTTAAATGTATGCATTTGGTTCCTCTTTTCTCTAGCGACTGCTTGGATCTTACATTTTCTCACTTGACCATGTTTGGGGGGATTGACAAGGTGCCCTAGCAAGCCTGTGTCTGTAGGTTTTGGTTTGCCACAGGGGGGATTTTTGAAAAGCCATCGTTCGCTCCCATCAGAGCACCACTCTTACATATTGTTTCCCACTCACCTATCTCATTCCCCTTGTTCAAGCATTGGGTTGACCTATTTCAGGACTGCACCTTACCTTGTGGGAAGAAGGGGCTAAAGGCCCAGAAGGTAAAAGCAAGCTGGTAAAAGATAAAATCCTAAAAATGAACCTCGAGATGCTTCGCCCAAGGATCCCTGAGAAAGCAATAAAAAGTTTCTCAGCAAGAAACAAGAGGGACCCAAAGAAATAATAAAACAAGACCTAATCAGAGGATAGGGGGTCTCATCATGAGCCAACCTATTAGGTCCATGGGTACCTAGCAGTATGATATTTCCACCAGCTGGTTACCACGCCAGGGCAGTGACTCTTGGTTGCATGGCCAAGGGAAGGGGGTCTCATCATGAGCCAACCTTCTCATATCTACAAAAGTACTTGTGGGTAACGCTGTTAGCTCTGGTCACCATGCCAAGGTAGTGTCCCCTGATTAGATTTTGAACAAAAAAAGAAAATAAAAGAATAAAAAGAATAAAGGCGAGAATGGGCTTGGAAAAAATGCATCCATGACAGGGACAACTCGCCTTCTACAAAGGCACCCACAGGTAACATGTTGCATCCTTGGCCCTTACTACACCCACATGCTTGGACATCCCCTGACCACATCATCCACTTACATGGCTTGGACGAGGTCTCTCTAGGAACTTTCCTTTTTCTGTGGACATTATCCCAATAGGAAGCCTTGTCCTTTTCCCCGGACTTGTATTGTAGGCTTATGTAATGTCTTTGAGCTATTAATTGATATATTAGGGATTTTATGCATGTGTTTAATAATATTAATGATGAAATGTGATTGAAATTGCTATGATCCCTGTGACTGATGAGCCCATGGAGGGTGTAGCATTTGATTTACAAGACCATACCCAATGGACAAGTACCATTTGGACTGGTACACATTGGGACATGATCAGTTCGGACCTCCATGGGTCTGAAGAGCCCACCAGATGGATGTTGAGACCCCATCAGGGGGTAGAGACAGGGCAGAGGTTGATAAGATTCTTTGCACCAGAGAAGAAGAGGGTGTTCCATCAAAGGCACCCCGGCATGGCTTAGCCTAGGGGGATGATCCCTTTTCACTGAGACGTTGGCCTTGGAAGGCCTCGAACATCACCTTTGATGACCATGACGACATCCATCCTATTAGACGTCTTTGGAGGCAGACTGGGCAGCAATGACATGTGTGGCATGTTGGAGAAGCCCCTGAAGGGCTAACGTTTTGCTCTGGAATGTTTCATTTTCCCTAGAAAGGGATAGTGCCTCCCTTAGAGGGGAGTTTACTCTTTTTTTTTCTTATTTATGGTTTTTATTTGAAAATTTATTGTAAAACAATATGATTTTGATAATTTGGCCTTGTCGGCCTTTTACCTGACCTAAAATGTAAAATTAGGTCAAGGTTTTGTATAAATGAGGGATTTTCACTCTCATTTTATCATCACAACTTACTCACTCATTAGTGAGGTCTGAAATTTGCGCCCTATCTTGGGTATTTGGCTGATTTAAGGAAGGCGCACTTGTTGAGGGAAGACTTTTTTTGGCATATTTTGGCAATTCTCTTGAAGGAAGGTGTTACAACTAGGGTTTGCATACTATTTCATGGTGATATGTAAGTGTTTTTTTTTTTCTGCAAAACTTATTGAATGAATGGTTGTAGTCTTATATTCTTGCATATGTTTATAATTTGCTGATAAAAAAACCCTAGGTGACAAGAACACAAGTAGGTCCTTGTCTTATGTCCCCCGATAGAGAGTTTTTCAGCCATTGAAGAAGAAAAAGAGAGCCTAGCCGTAGCTACACTCCTTTCTCCTCTTCTCTCTTTGCTAGCCGTACCTTTTTCAGATCAAGAAGGAGAAGACGTCCCAAGCATAGGTTATCTACACTTAGGGTCATTTTCTTCTAGGGTTTGATGATAGAGCCTTGTTGTAGCAACACTCTCCCTTTTTTGACTCTCTTGTCTTGATTTTATCTTTCTTGCTAGCCGTTTTTTGCCATCTAAGGAAGGAGGAGAGAGCACGAGGCCTTGCCATAGCAACACCAGAGTGAGCCTCTCTCCCCTAGGGTTTTGTCTCTGAGGCCCTGCCATAGCAGCACTTCAGAGCTCTTCCCTCCAGTCCTTAGTTGTCCTCCTTCAACTCTTGCATCCTCCTTTGATTTGACTCCATTTTACCCTAGAAGGCACTGATCCTAAGACCTCTAGTATTGAAGTAAGACCTTGATCACAACACTCTCAAAACCCTTGAATTTCAAAACCCTAATTTCACTAACCCTAACCTACTAACCCTAAGTTTCTGATGTCATCCTTGGTTATTACATCTTAATGCAGCAACGTTTTACTTTATGAGCAATTGAATGGTAGTTAAAGGCATTAATTAAGTTAAGTATTGATTTATTGCATTGAATGCCATATCATTCTAGTATTTATTGGTGAAGTGACATTATCTTTCATTTCTATTTTATAAACATTGACTTCATCAATATTTACTTTCAAATTGCTTATATTGAATATCAGATAGTCATTGATATATATATGAAGTACTAACCAAAGCCTGCATATATCAGTTTATTGTTGCTTTGTTCTCGGGCATGGATTCTACTTGGTTATTGCTTTCAGTCATCTTTATTGGCTATAAAGTCGGACTATCTGTTTGGTGGTGACTTGTGAGGGGGGAAATAACTATTTTATCCTGCAATCCTTTGCCTCCTCAAAACCACAGGTCATCGGGGATGTCTCCCCTAGGCCTCACCTCCCTAAAGAGAAAAAACCTTCCCATCGTGGTGACATTGGGTGGGATAGGTTCATGTTACGCTAGTTTGGCCCTCTATCTTCTATCCTTTTATCCTAGCTACAAACTGTGCGATAACAGGAGCCTCTAAAATATTCTTCAAATCCTGCACTTAACCAACTCCACATATATGTGATCAATGGAAGATAACATGGCATCCACTTGCTACCATGGTGGCCAATAGAACATGTCAACTTGTGGGATGCATAACTTCCTCATGTGAATTCTGATTGAGGTGATCTTTGTGTCGTTGGAATTTTTTTATGTGTAGAATAATATCAGGAGGTGGAGAACTTTGTTTACAAATTTTTAATCCCAAAAAATGTCATTTGACACCTCAAATAAGTGCTTTAAGTTTTTAGACCACAAATCACCAAATCAAGACCTGCCCCTAAAATGGGCCCTATAAGTCAATAGCTCCAATAATGCACAAATTTACATGAGAAGGATATAATGCAAGTAAATTAACTCAAAAATAATGATATAATGGATTTACACTTGTTATTAATGGTAGGATATAATGAAAGTACACTAACTCAAAAATATGGTGAGAAATACACTTCTCTCACACTTCGCTCCCATTCCTTTCTACCTTAACCTTTGTTCAAATGTAAAAAAAATATTTAGTATAAAAGGATTGAGGATTCCATCCTTTAGACATATGGGATAAGTCATGCCTAAGGCACATGAAAACTAATTAGTCAATTTTTATTTGCGAGATATAGTTAACGATACTTGACTTTTTCAGTGTATGAGAGCATCAATGTCTATATGTTAGCATTGTTGTGCATTCATGAGCATTGTTTCTGTAATACTATAATTGAGATAATATGTTATTTAAAGAAATCAAAATTTCCTTCAATATATATGATTTTTTTTTAATCATTGTCATTATAGATAATAAAAATGAGGAAACCCACTAAGGGTCATGGGGTCATGAGGTGGAGTGATCCATTTGTGCACTTCAAAAGAATTGTAGAAGGCACTACTAGCATTAGTAAGCTAAAACGATGCCAACAAGTCAAGCGAAGGACGCTTCTTGAATGTCATATAAATCCATTGTTTTAAATTCATCATATAATTGAGCATGTGTTCCCTTGAGAGATAAGGTATTCTCATAAAATGGAAAACCTACACTCATACAACTTGATGTATAATACATTGAAGAGTGTGAGCCATATGAACAAAAATGAAAATAAAATCTAGAATTGGGAGAAGGCATGACACATAATTTAATGACTCATTGTATAATTATGCATATTTTAACTTAACCATAAATCCAATTGAAAATTCATTACTTATATTGTAATTATAACAAGTAGAAAAATGTAAAATTAGCAATAGAATTGAGCAAAGTGTGGAAAGTGTTATCATTGTGCGTAATACATGAAATTTCAATCCAAGCTAGTGAATCTAAGAAAACTTTGGGGCCTTAATTGCCATTGTAATGGAGGTATTGTAGATTACAAATCTCTTTCTCATAACTCATTCACAACCTGTATGTGTGGATATGGATTCTTAACCTTTATTTGTATATATCCCTTTTACAATGCATTAAGTTATTATATTCCTTCTTTAGATGCATTGATTTCAATGTAGAGTTATTATGTTCATTTTCAAATTGCATTGGTTTCACCATGAAAATTAATACGATCCTCTTTAAGAAGCACCAAGTTCATAAGTTCCTTCCTCAAGTGCACTAATTTTAGTGTAGATTAATTATGTTTCTTCTGCATTAACTTCAAAATATAGTTATTAAGATTTTTCTTCAAATGCATTGATTTTTGTGATAAGTGATAATGTTCCTTCTTATGATGCATTGAATTCAATGTTTTCTTCTATGCTATATGGTATACATATAGAGTAAAATATTGAATAGAACATAGTCATGTCTTGATCCGTAATCGAGGGGCTCATAGCCTACTTTCTTCACCAACATAGATTCTTTGCGAAAATTGATTTTTGAACTCTATCTTAGCTCTGTTTGTGATGAGAAAGGTCTAGTTGTTCTATATAACATTGGTATTCTCTTTATCATGACTTGGATTTGCTTATAAGAACATGGTGAGTATGAGTATCAATTTGCATTTAGACTTTGGGTTGGTCTATGGTCTAAGTTAAGTGGCTTGTAACATAAGAGTAAAGGTAAGCCAATTCTTTGTCATTTCAAAAGATCACTATAGTTACCCAGAGCTATCCATCCTCAGTATTAGAGTAATGAGTTCATTACATTTGAACCATCAATGAGCCAAGCACTTGGTTAATAATGTTAAATCTTAGTATGAACCAATATCTCATTGAGAAATGGTGGTCTAGGTGGAAGAGCTATCCATTACCAACTCAGTCACCCACCCATTCAACACAACAGTGGTTCATTTTCCACTCATTATCTATCTCATAATTGATGCATCATTCATGCCACAACAGTTACGCTCAGGCAACCAAATCTCCTCCACGTTACATTACTAGATTGGCTTTCATAGATTCTAACACCCAATCCGACTGTGAGGTGTGGGAAATAAGGAATATCGACCAATTATTTTGGAGGATGCCCAAGGAGCTAGATTTTAAGGCGTAGGATTGTTGAGACAATAATAAAATCATTCTTTTTTTTGTGTATGCTCATAGGATAGAGTTAGAAGTTAGGCAATGTCACCAACAAGATATGAGGTTGCTAGGGATAACACGCATTCATAAAATCTAACAGAGATAATGCATGGACTATCTCCAATTGGTATGGTTTTGGACATGTGTGCAGTTAGACAATAAATAAATTCATGGGAGTCTTAGAAAGAAAAAGACAAGGTTTGGCATGCTGGACAACAAGAAAGAAATGTTTTGGTTCTCTCTTGAGCGCCGGGGTTTGGATGTACACCTTTGGAATCAAAGGAAGATGTGTGTGGGTCTTTCCTTGAGATGGTATCACCTCTTAGTGTTTGGACAACACAATATAATGTGTGGGATCTCTCCATGATAGAGCTCATACACACAACAAGAAAGAAATGAGTTGGATCTGTCATGTAAGGTAATAGACAGTGGATAGTGTACCTAACAAGTGATGGGATTGACCCAACAAGTAAATTAGACTCCCAATATGGATGAAAACATCACAACAAACAAGTTAAATGCCCAACAAGGTGAAGATGCCTCAATAAACAAGTGAAATTTTTGTGGGCACTTCAATTCATCCTCCAGACAATGAGAATTCTCCCCAGAGAGAGAGAGAGAGAGAGAGAGAGAAACATGTTTTAGAAGTTCTTCAACAACTCTTCAAGGATGACCATTGATCTTCCCTCACCCCATGCATTCAATGGTGGAGATTAATAGATTAACTAGTTGTCGTAATGGGTAAGCACCATTTAAACATTTTTTCTCTTTGAAGTAAACCTCTCACACAGTAAAATAAAATATTATACAGTGAATAACTCCTCCTCCAGTAAAATGAGATACATAAAATCCATTAAACATAACCAATCATTTTGGATAGACTACACATGATAATTTGAACTAGATACTCATCACACAGAGTAAAAAGAAACACAGTAATGCATAATTTTAACCCTGGAACTCAACTAAGAAAACCAGTCTCGAATGATGCTCAATATTCGTGTTTCTACAATTTCAGATACAATGCTCTCCTCGGCCAAAGAAAATCCACTTGGGAATGACTGAGAGTGGAGAAATAGAGCAATCTAGGGGGATAAGGGAAGGCCAACAACTATGGCTCTTCACTTCCCGTTCCTTAGCCTTCTCTCCTATTTGTTTCCTTGTCATTTTAATTATTTTTCTTTAAATTTTCAGTTACATTCTTATTTGGCTTATCCACGTTAACTTGCATTCTTTTATATGGATTTTGTAATGTCAATTGATTGTCAATTTTCTTTGCAGGTACTGAGTCCTATCCACTCTTTAGTCTGGATCCATTTTGGATCATGTCTCATAATGTTGAAATCAAAGAACAAAGAAAGATAGACAGAAAACATGTTAGGATACACGAAGATAATAAATCACATGAACAAATGAAAAAATGTAAAAAACAAAATTGTGAATACCATAGTTTGTATGGGAAAATTAGTCACAAAATATAACTGAAACATAGAGAAACAATGAAGTATGCACTAAAAATATGCACTGACAAAAACATAGATATAGAAGTATGAAAGATTTATTCGAGGAGACTATGATACCAAAAAGTACTGCTTCATTGAGGTTGTTAAACATGCCTTCAAAATTGAATTTCTTCGTGAGAAGACCCTCTTACTTCTTTTGACCCTAATTGGTGTTGCAACATTCAACATATATATACATTAACAATGAAGTGTGTGCTTCATATTAGTGACCCACATGACAAATTTAAAAGCATTGCATTTGATTAGCTTACAAGAGAAGATGACACATGTCAAATATATATCCTTATCCACGAGATGTGTTTTATAGGAAAAACCTGTTAACTGGTTCAACTTTGTTCATTGTTTTCTAAAAAAATCATCTATTCCTCTCGGGGCCGGATCAATTATATATGATTTGAGGCAATTTTTTATTAGTCGATGATTTGAGGCAATAAAAATAATAATTTTAATATAATTTTTAAATTTTAATATAATTTTTAAATTTTAATAATGAGATATATTAAAATATATATTAATTATATATAATTAAAAATTTTAAAAAATTGCAAATGGTGCATTCCCATAGCCTTGACTAAAGCATTGGTAACCGAGAATTACGCAGGAGTTTTGTATAAATAATGTACTTTCATTATAGAGAAAAGGACTTAACAAACAGTAAAATGGCAAACACTCATTCGTATGGTGGCCCTCCGCACGTTTTCATTTGCAGACTAAGATTACTTGATAACTTAGTGCAGAGCTGTAGAGAAATAATATAATACATCGTCAATCCATATGATCTGCACTTACAAATGAAAGATTACATACCATATATATGCTATTCAATAATAATACCTCTCTGTACAGATCTTTGTCGCCGGCAGATTTCCTGAACTCTACA
>ML785104.1:333813-355012 GCA_009831015.1 Picea engelmannii | reverse complement strand
AAAATATTCTAATAATATAATCTAACATAAATTATTGTGATGTTTCCATAAATTACCTTATGATACAGAACTGCTAGATTCCTGTCCTCGAATGGCAGCCAACCGGTCAAAAGAACAAAGAGAATGACTCCGCAAGACCAAACATCCGCTGTAGCACCATGATATCCTCTGTCAGCAATCACCTGCACAAACAACCAAACTCTCGTATCAAGCACTCATAAACACTACGATTTAAATAGTGGAAAGAGAAAAGTACCACACTTTAAATTAAGTTGGGATCTTTATTACAGACTCATGGGTACGCATCTACCTCAGGTGCCACATAATTCGGACTTCCGCAAGTCGTATGCAGCAACCCGTCTGCCTGACATCAGATACCCTTCTCAATATTTATAATAATTTCCATCAAAATTATTTCCAGTTTCCAAATTTTATTCGGGTTCAGACATACCCTACAATGCTGGGGCAGAGCACTGAGGCCGAAGTCAGATATCTTCACATTTCCCTTTGCATCCAGCAGAACGTTTTCGAGCTGAAAAATAATGTGGTTTCAACAATTAGTTTTCTTATGTTACGGATGACACAGAGACTAAAGCTTTTGCAGGGTGCATCGTTGCTGCATATATATACCTTTAAATCTCTGTGGTAAACACCCCTGCTGTGGCAATATCCTACGGCGTCAATAAGCTGCTGAAAATACTTTCTCGATTGGCTTTCCTCCAGCTTGCCGTTACACGACTGCACATGGCCGGAAAGGGAGATTAACATCACATGACAGCAAAAACTGCAAACAATTATTGCCAAACCATTGAAGATCACACTCACAATTTTGTCGAGCAATTCACCCCCGGTGACAAATTCAAGAACAATGTATATTTTCTTCTTATTTGCCAACACCTGTTTGTTTCAGAGACAAACCCCTAGTTAAATTAAGTTGTCTAGTTCCAAAATATACTCCTGTAAACCCCTAGTTAAATTAAGTTGTCTAGTTCCAAAATATACTCCTGTAGATAAGAGCTTCGCAATCTGAAGTACCGTACCTCGTATAATCTCACGACATGTGGATGCCTTATGAGCTTTAAAGTGCTTATTTCACGCTTGATCTGCACATGCATGATAAAGATCAACAAAACATCGGGAAGGATTATAAGCAAATAAAGAAAATATTTTTCCGTTTGCTTTTCCTGTTACATGCCGAGAATCGGCGTATTCAGCTTTCTTACATGCTCAACAATCTTGTACCGGAAAACTTTTTCCTTGTCCAAGATTTTCACGGCATAGCTCTGTCCTGTTTCCACATCAACGGCGCACTTGACTTTGGCGAAATTCCCCTCTCCCACAGTCCGTCCAAGCTCATACTTACCGATCCGTTTCTTAAGCTTCATTCTCCCTTCCTTTCACAATCGATATAGAATGCTCCCTTCCCCTATTCGCCGATCGCTTGTCAAGCCCTGCAAGTGCAAAGTCCAGAGCCCTGATGATGGAAAAATATAAACTTTATAAAATCGAGGTTCTTGATGATAGAAAATATAAATCCAAAGGTTATATGCTTGCTAATGACATGTATGTGATCGCTGCAATGCCTTATGGAAGAAGCACTCAATAAAGCAGGAAGATTTGTATATGTTACATAGCTTGTTGAATTTGCTTATACAGGATGTTTTAGACTTCAACAAATAAGAAGCAGACAGCCTTCACAGGATTTTCTTGCAAATTTTGTCGTAAGTTTTTACACTGTGCCATAGATCCTGAGAGAACGTCAATAAAATATCATAATCCATTCTATGACAGAGTAGCTTACGATCGAGATTCGAATTTCGCAGTACCTTACATTCGAGATTCCTGCTCAGATTATCAAATTCTGACGCGCTTTGGCAATCGTTTAAAGGAAAATAAAGCTCGGAGCGGCTCGGCGTTTTGAAACAATTGGAAGTCTCCGAAATTTCGGCTGGATGTCTCTGAAAGATTATCAAAACGATATCTGATTTGGCCACGTCCATTAGGCGATAAACGCTGTAGATTCCCCATGGCGCAGTCCACTGCTCTTTTTCTGCGTCCGGCACATGAAGATCGTGCAGGCCATATATCAGAAAATAATGTATGGCCTAGCTTTCATCGAGACCTGAGGAAATGCTTTCATGTATATATAATATATAAATGCGGTTAATGTGAAATTGTTTCTTCCTCGATTCGCACGGTAAATGTAAAATGGAATCATGTGGATAGACTTCCTCTCTTCCCCATGACTTTCATGCCTACGTCTCGAAAAGTGAATTGAGTAGTCGCCTCCTTACTTTTATAATATGTTTTTAGATATAATTTGCTGGCCACGACATATGATCCTAATTTTTTTTACCTAACATGTCACTGTTAGGTACTAATTTCCAACAGTGAAACTTTGACACTTGACACGCTTTAACCGCCACAGCCTTCTCACCAATCACATACACATTCACAGGTTGTCATGACATAGCATGGGTCCTTTAACGAATAAAAAGGTGAAAGGTTAGGTTAGCCCACTGTGGAAAGCTCCCGTGATATTGAAAGACGACGACTTTATAAATAATGTTAACATGGGAAAGACGAGACTAACCCCAACGCTCCATGTGTATATGGACGGTGCTTCTTTATTTGCATCGACCTTTGTTATACATAACATATTATTGCATTTGTAGGGGAACTCAGTCTACCGTATATGATAACATGCTAACTGCTATTATTTATCCTTTTACTCGATAATTGGAGTTGATTGCTCTTTAGATAATTGGAGTTGATTGAAGATTCATCTATTTCTTCCTATCAAGATGTTCCACTTGGAGTTGACTCAACTATACGTAGAGTAATATTCGAAATTGTGAGGATTTTTAAATAAACAACTTTTTAAAATAAGTGTTGCATGGCAACTGTTTAAAATAAGTGTTGCATGGCAGTGGTCCGGGAGTAAATGCGATCTAGTACAGAGACGTGGTTAGAAAGTTGAAATATATGCGGTTTGCATGTATAACATAGTGTTCCCGAATTAATTATTTTTTATAATGGATCACGGGTTCAAAATTGGGCCAAATTGAGAGCAAACTATAGAAATTTATTAAAAATTAATAAATTATACATATAAAATATCTACCTTTAGTAAATTAGATATTTAGTTTTATACATACGAAATTTGTACTTTTATAAAGTATAGGGACAAGATTTTAGTTGTGGACTCTACAAATTTACTAGAAATTAATAAAACATATAATAGAATAGTAATAGTGTGTGTTACATTTAGTTTGCTTTAAAACTAAGGCTTTTCTTGGACAAAAAAAATATAGCACTGCCGAATTAGTTTTCTTTACACACGTTTTATAGAGCATGCATGGAGCCCTCATTCCATACTTAGTTTTCTTTGGATCGCGGGTTCCCAGGCTGACAGGCTCAAAAATGGGCCTATGTTGTTCTGTGCCTTAGAAATAGCACCAAGAGTTCCGTGAAATACAAATTGACAAGCGAACTTGCGAAGTATAAAAACTTATGATGTCATTGGATACTTAGCCAGTTTTTGGATCACGGGTTCTCAGGCTAGTGGGCTCAAAATTGGGCCTCTGATGTTTTGTGCCCTACAGATAGCACTGACAGTTTCGCGATATACAAAATGAGACGCGGAGTTGTAGACCTTACAAATTTACCAGAAATTAATAATGTATGTTACATATCTGTGGAAATTACATGAACATTTAAGAGTATATAATAGAATAGTAATAATGTGTGTTACATTTAATTTGCTTTAAAACTAAGGGTTTTCTTAGACAAAAAAAATATAGCATTGCCGAATTAGTTTTCTTTGCACATGTTTTATAGAGCATGCATGGAGAGCTCATTCCATACTTAGGCAGTTTTTTGGATCCCAAGTTATCGGGTTGGCTGGCTCAAAAATGGGCCTCTGTTGTTTCGTTCCCTAGAAATAACACCGAGAGTTCTGCGACATACAAATTGACAAGCGGACTTGCGAACTATAGAAACTTATGCCCTCATTGGATACTTAGCCATTTTTTGGATCGCGGGTTCTCGGGCTAGCGGGCTCAAAATTGGGCCTCTGATGTTCCATGCCCTACAAATAGCATCAACAGTTCCGCAATATACAAAATGAGACGTGGAGTTGCAGACTCTACAAATTTACCGAAAATTGATAATGTCTGTTACATATCTGTGGAAATTACATGAACATTTAAAAACATGTAATAGAATACTAATAATGTGTGTTACATTTAGTTTGGTTTAAAACTAAGGCTTTTCTTGGACAAAAAAAATATAGGATTGTCGAATTAGTTTTCTTTGCACATGTTTATAGAGCATGCATGTAGCCCTCATTCCATACTTAGGCAATTTTTGGATCGCGGGTTCCCAGGCTGACAGGCTCAAAAATGGGTCTGTTGTTCCGTGCCCTAGAAATAGCACCGAGAGTTCTATGACATACAAATTGACAAGCGGACTTGCGAACTATAGATACTTATGCCCTCATTTGTGGGTTCTCAGGCTGGTGGGCTCAAAAACGAACCTCTGATGTTCCGTGTGCTACAAATAGCATCGACAATTCCGCGATATACAAAATGAGACGTGGAGTTGCGGACTCTACAAATTTACCAGAAATTAATAATGTTTGTTACATATCTGTGGAAATTACATGAACATTTAAAAGCATATAATAGAATAGTAATAATGTGTGTTACATTTAGTTCTCTTTAAAACTAAGGCTTTTCTTGGACAAAAACAATATAGCATTGCCGAATTAGTTTTCTTTGCACACGTTTTATAGAGCATGCATAGAGCCCTCATTCCATACTTAGGCAGTTTTTGGATCGCGGGTTTTTGCGCTGGCAGGCTAAAAAATGGGTCTCTGTTGTTCTGTGCCCTAAAAACAACACCGAGATTTTTGCGACATATAAATTGACAACCGGACTTGTGAACTATAGAAACTTATTATAAAATAAATAATGTATGTTACATATCTCTGGAAATTACATCGGCATTTAAAATCATACAATAGAATAGTAATAACGTCTGTTACATAGTTTCGTGGAGAAAAACAGAAAGAAATTAGCATTCCCAAACTAGTTTTCTTGAAAGCAAAGGATTCTGGACAGAAGAGAAATCGAAATCTATCAAAGTATAGGTTCCTGGACATCCAAAAAGCTAGCATACAATAGAATAGTAACAACGTCGTTAAAGACAAAAAAATTAGCATACAATAGGACATAAGAAATGTAGCATATCCGAATTAGTTTTCTTTGGAACAAAAAGAAAGGTTCCTGGAAACCCAAAATTTAGTATACAATAAAGGCATTGTCGAATCTATTTTCTTTGGAATTTATCAAAAATTAATAATGTATGTTACATGTTTCTGGAAATTTAAATGTGTTTGTCATATAGACTGGGATTGGGGCTCCCGCAGACCATAAAAATAAATAAGTACAAGAATTAGGAATGTCGAAAGAATAAGTGCACGACGGTAGAGAGGAAGACCTAAAAAGAAGAAATTGGAAGTTATGAGTCTTTGGTTACAGTTTTCTATTTAAAGAGGCCATAAGTGGATTGATAAAGAAAACAAGATGACAACATAGACTTAAAGTGGATTGATAAAGAAAACAAGATGTCAGTATAGACTTACTATAAAACCGATGTGTTTTTGTTGTTGTCATCGATGGTCGGTGGAGTCATGTTGATCGGTTGTTGCCCTTCCTGGACGACGTTGTCCATTCTCTATTGGAACCATTCTTCGATGTGGATTTTCATGGGGGTTGTGTTGATTTCATCCTGGATTTCTATGTCGTAAATTTCATTTTCTAATTTCCTTAGATCCATTGAAATACTATGCAGACTCTGTTCAATTTATTCAATATGTGTCGCATAGTCCAGTACCCAGCGCTCGTGCTCATCTAGACAATGTTCAATTATGCCGTAAAACTTTTCGAAAGGCAACCCCTTTAAAATATCAACTTGTTCCCGGAAGGATTCTTTGGTGATTAACAACGATTTGAGAATTAAGTTTGGATCTTGAACCTCGTTGGTAGTTTCGGTTAAGTCCATTTGCAACAAGCTTGTGAATAAATCTTCCTTTTTTGATATGACTTGTTTACATGATTTGACAATGAGCTCTAGGTTGTCAACTTTCTTTTGCCAGCATGCTTTTACTTTTTTGGTCCACTTTGGGGAGGGGATTTTCTCTTGTCTTCTTTTCAGTTCTGATGTGTTGACAACATAGTTGGCAAAAGGGGCAAGTACCTGATCACAGAAATGTTGTTCATTTCTTAAATTCGCCTCCAAATGTTGCAGGAAATCATTGGCCTTCTTTCCAAAGGAAATTAAATTTTGCGATGTTTCCCAGGCTTCAGTAAGTAGATGCATTATTTTTTTGATGTTATTCTCTACAAGGGCTCTAGAGAATTCAAGGAGGGTAGAGGATTCTTTCATCTTGGCTGCAGTGGTGGCAGGCACGATTTTTGTCAAAGGACTGGCAAATTCTGGGGTTGCAATGAAAGCTTTCTCATATTCATTGAGGCGGTCTTTCAGATTGGCATTTTCCATCTCAATTCCTCCAATGGAATCACGAAGAATTTCACTGGTTACCTGGTGAAATGAGGAGATTTGGGACGACTGCATTTCCCTAAAGTTAATCTCTGTGCGAGATTTGTCTTTCCTATTTGTTACATCTTTCTTTTCAATGACCATACTTTAGATTGGCTGTAAAAAATAACACTCTGGATTACGAAGGATTCATCTACGTCAAAAAATTCGGTCTCAGATATTTCTACCGCGGACGACCCAATTTTCTACATGTGTTCAGTTTCAATTTCAAGTTGCAGTTTTCCACTTTCAATTTCAGGTTCCTCCGCCTGCCCAACATTGTTTTTTCTCTTCTTCGCCAGTGGAATTTTGTGAGAACTATCAATATTTATGCGAGGAGGGTTCATATTTCCTCCTCCGCTCAAAGATTTCTAGCTTGCTTTCTTACTGGGGTGGACCGTCGAAGCGATGCTCCGTGATGTCGTGCTCTTGGGAGTGTTGGTGGGGGACTAGGTACTCTTCTCACCGGATACTTTTCCATGTTGTATATACAATTCATTTGCGCTTTGCAATGTCTTTGCATTGTAATCGACAGAAGCAAGATTGTTGTCGACGTTGTTCCTGTCTTGGGTCAGCTGTCTATCGATAAAAGAGTTGTTAAAGCCAACAACTAGTAAATGTTCTCGAAAGATGCCATTAGGGTCGAACCCTTTTAGCCTTTCAGCGTATGTTAGGTTCAATTTCTTGAAATGGGCGGCAAACTCATCAATCTTGTTGATGTTTCTGCACACAAAGTCTCCGACTTTCCAGGGCAGAGGAATGAACTATTTTTTTTTCTTGTCATGGAAAAAATGCAACTAGTGGTTGTATTGCCTTGTTATTTCTACAACAAACATCTTGTCTGTGATGTGGCATGGAAGGAAGGAAGGATTTTCCTTAGAGCCAAAGACCATGAGGACACTGTGATTTTCCTCTTGCTCAAGTGTGTCCTTCCTGTTCAAAAACTTGGTTGCGTGGCCAAACATCCGCAGAGCATCCTTGCCTAACAGTAAATCTTTGAAAACTGAGACAAAGCTATTAAAAACCTCATAAAAACAATGGGAGGCCTTGTGCCTCCATAGGGCCTCGTACCAAAATGTTACTGGGTTGAATCCACAGTTTATTTTATTGGAAAGAGAAAGTTTTGGAAATGGGCAGCAATGCACAATTGCGAAATTTAAGTAGGATGACATATAAAATTTATTCGATTATTTGAATCGTGACGACTGGGAACAGATCTCAATGGAAATTAGCTTCCCCCAATCGAAAATGTATTGTTCCTTAACTGTGAAATACAAAATATAAATAATTATATGGAAAATGCTTGTCGTGGATGCCTGTTCCGTTATTCTTGTAAACAACCAAGCAATTTCCCAGAATGGATTTCTAAAGAAACTTACCTGCAACCTTGTGATATCTTCAGGAACTTTTGTCGGGTCTTCAAGGATGTCGGCTAAGATGTCCATCCTGTTATCATGTTTTTCTAGAAACTGTTTGCAGTCTTGTCCTCTGAACGTTAATGTTGTCTTTAGAAATTTTAACATCTCGCGAAAGCCCTGGGGTGACAAAGAAACAGGGGAATGGTCGCGCAGTGGAATAATTATTTGGCCTGGAATATATTTTTCGGCGCACCAAGAGACCACCTCCTTACAGTAAAAAACCTCAGGGACGCAACCTGCACAAGTGATTTCAGAGGTCCAAATCACTTCGTTCTGGGCGGAATGGGATGAATAGTAAAAGTATTCCCTGGACCACTGGAAGTTCTGGTCCTCGTGTGCGAACATATTTACTGTATCTCCACAAAAATGTTGTTGACCTGCTGCCATAAGTCTACAAGAACGTTTGTTTGCTCCAGACGATGGATGAAATGAAAAGTTGGAAGGGATAATATAAGCCTGTGCAAATTTTGGTCTAAAGCATGTGAATGGGAGATGTCCTCGAGACTTTCATTGATTAATGAAAATTTGGACGCTTGTTGCATGATGCGTTGTTAACATTAAAAACTAGTAATTGCATACATAGAAAATGTGAACATGGAGTATATTGCAATCAAAGATTAAGCATTGTAGATTTCTTAAGCAGCCCAATACGATGACGCGTGTTCGAGATGAACAATCATAAGGGACAAAATAACTCTCCGCACATGTTGGTTTAATGCGTAATAATGGGAGATCTCCTCGAGCGTTTTTCCCATTAAATACAATGTTGACAGTTCCTGCATGGTCACATGTTAGCATGAAAGGTTTCTAATTGCATAGTAAGAAAGTACGGAGGTCGCGGACACGTGAAAAAAACAACTACAAAATAGGGTTCCAAGGTAAAATCGTTGAAGGTGAGGGCGCAAGGGTCAAATTTTATGTATCCGAACTTTTTTATTGCAATGCGCGTAACAACGAAGAGGGTATGGTAGGACAGTCGGAAGGATATGAATTTAGTGGGGATGGAAGGCAACGAGAGATACTTTGAAACATTTGTGAGTCGTGGTAGAGTGAAGAGCGGACAATGTCAGAATGCGGTAGTCAATTTGTATATTGTGCAAGGTGTGATGCCACCTATTTCATACCTCTGTGTCTAGTTGTCACTACTAAGAGCTAATTTAGTATTGAAAATAAATTTTCAGATACTGGTAGATACTTCATAGGTATTAGCATCCGTAAACAATGGCAATATCCACCCCGCCAGCCCTGCATTCCGTGTGTCAATTTTTATATCACGGAACTAGAAGCGTTGTTAGGAGGAAACAAAACAATAGAAGTGCAATGTTGAGTCAGCTAGTCCGCAGGCCCGCTTGTCAATATCTATATCGTGGAATTCTGGGTGCTATTTTTAATACACGCAACAATGGAGGCCCAATTTTGAGCCCTCCCGCCTGAGAACCCGCGATCGAAAATGTCGCTAGGTATGGAATGTGGAATCCGTACATGCTATATAAGATATCATGTCCATACTTTATAGTCCCATAATACACGGGAAGAAAAAAAGGGAAAAAGGACGAAGTAGTTAGCAGTGGAATTGTAGATCATGGAAATTTTGAGTGGAAGATGTATATAACGGAGTAAAAAGGAACATGGTTCAATTGCGCCAACTCGGAAACTGCAGGTATAAAATTCACTAAGTATGAAAAGGAACAACGGGCGGTCCAATTCGCCATGTGAGGATATAGATGGAGATGAAATTGGGGCCAACCCGGTAACCATGGACATAAAATTGGCAAAGTCTGGAAAACAACAGCAGTCAGTCGGATTCGTCGTGTGATTATATAGATGGAGATAAAGATATGTCAAGCTGCCAACGTTGGGGTTGCACATTTCGTGAACCCGACAACAGGAGGATCCAAAACAAGCTGCGAAGGTGTCTGCAGAAGATGTGAGGCCCCGACGTTCTAATTGTATCACTCCGAACATTTGAATGCATAATCTGTAACACGGAAGAGCGGACGATGTCGGAATCCGGTAGTCAATTTGTATTCGATAGTCTATTTGTATACTTAGTTGTGTTTCTATGATCGCAGGTTCCAACGTTGGAGTGTTGACATATCTTCATCTCCATCTATATCATTGCATGGTGAATTGGACCGCCCACTGTTCCTTTTCATACTTAGTGAATTTTATGCCCGCGGTTGCCGAGTTGGCGCAATTCAACTCTTATGCTTCTTGTTCCATCATCTACATGTACCACTCAAAATTTCCGTGATCTACAATTCCAATGCGAACTTCTCTGTCCTTTTTCCCTTATTTTCTTCCTATGTATTATGGGACTATAAAATATGGACACGATATTTTATAGAGCATGTACGAATTCCGCATTCCATAGGTAGAGATATTTTGGATCACGGATTCTTGGGCGTGCGATCTCAAAATTGGGCCTCCATTGTTCTGTGCCCTACAAATAGCACCCCGAATTCCACGATATACAAATTGACAAGTGGACCTACAGACTGGCGAACTCAACATTGCACTTCTATTGTTCTGTGTCCTCCAAACAACACTCCCAGTTTCGCGATATAGAAATTGACACATGGAATGCAGGGCTGGCGGGGTGGAGATTGCCATTGTTTACGGATGCTAGTCCATATGAAGTATCTAACAATATCTAAAAAATTATTTTGAATACTAAATTATCTCTTAGTAGTGACAATTGGACATAGAGGTACGAAACAGTTGGGATTGGACAAATTTTGAGTGGAAGATGTATATAACTGAACAAAAAGGAACATAATTCAATTGTGCCAACTCAACAACCGCGAGCATAAAATTCACTAAGTATGAAAAGGAACAGCGGGTGGTCCAATTCGCCATGCAAGGATATAGATGGAGATGAAATTGGCGCCAACCCAGCCACCGTGGATATAAAATTGGCCAAGTATGGAAAGAAACAGCGGTCGATCGGATTCGTCGTGTGATTATATATATGGAGATAAAGATATGTGAACCCACCAATGTTGGGGTTGCACATTTTGTGAACTCGACAATGGGAGGATCCAAAACAAGCTACAAAGGTGTCTGTAGAAGACGCGAGGCCCCCGACATTCTAATTGTATCGCTCTGAACATTTGAATGCGTAATTCGTAACACAGAAGAGTGGAYGATGTTGGAATCCGGTAGTCAATTTGTATATTGCGACATTTTGGATCGCGGGTTCTCGGGTGAGCGGGCTCAAAATTGGGCCTCCATTGTTCCGTCCCCTACAAATAGCACCCAAAATTCCGTGATATACAAATTGACAAGTGGACCTGTGGACTGGCGGACTCAACATTGCACTTCTATTGTTCTGTGTCCTCCAAACAATGCTCCCAGTTTCACAATATAGAAATTGACACGCGGAATGTAGGGTTGGCGGGGTGGAAATTGCCATTGTGTACAGATGCTAATCCCTATGAAGTATCTAACAGTGTCTAAAAAAATATTTTGAATACTAAATTAGCTCTTAGTAGTGACAACTAGACACAGAGGTATGAAATAGTTGGGATTGCACAAATTTTGAGTGGAAGATGTATATAATGGAACAAAAAGGAACAAACTTCAATTGTGCCAACTCGACAACCGCATGCATAAAATTCACTAAGTATGAAGAGGAACAGCAGGCGGTCCAATTCGCCATGCGAGGATATAGATGGAGATGAAATTGGCGCCAACCCGACAATCGTGGACATAAAATTGGCCAAGTATGGAAAGAAACAATGGTCGGTCGAATTCGTTGTGTGATTATATAGATGGAGATAAAGATATGTCAACCCGCCAACGCTGGGGTTGCACATTTCGTGAATCCGGCAACAGGAGGATCCAAAATAGGTTGTGAAGGTGTCTGCAGAAGATATGAGGCCCCGACGTTCTAATTGTATCGCTCCGAACATTTGAATGCGTAATCTATAACACGGAAGAGCAGACGATGTCGGAATCTGGTAGTCAATTTGTATATTGTGGACCGTGCAATCCCAACTGTTTCGTACCTCTGTGTCCAGTTGTCACTACTAAGAGCTAATTTAATAATCAAAACAATTTTTTAGATATTGTTAGATACTTCATAGGGATTAGCATCCGTAAACAATGGCAATCTCTACCCCGCCAACACTGCATTCTGTGTATCAATTTCTATATCGTGAAACTGGGAGCGATGTTTGGAGGACATGGAACAATAGAAGTGAAATGTTGAGTCCACCAGTCCGCTTTTCAATTTGTATATCGCGGAATTCTGGGTGTTATTTGTAGGGCACGGAACAATGGAGGCCTAATTTTGATCCCGCCCACCCGAGAACCCGCGATCCAAAATGTCGCTAGGTATGGAATGAAGAATCCGTACATGCTCTATAAAATATCATGTCCATATTTTATAGTCCCATAATACATGGGAAGAAAATAAGGGAAAAAGGACGGAGAAGTTCGCAATGGAATTGTAGATCACGAAAATTTTGAGTGGTAGATGTAGATGACGGAACAAGAAGCAATGAAGTTGAATTGCGCCAACTCGGCTAGCGCGGGCATAAAATTCACTAAAAGGAACAACGGGCGGTCCAATTCACCATGCGAGGATACATATGGAGATGAAGATAAAGTATATAACCAGAATAATAAAAGGCCAATTCGTATGCGTCGATCCGACAACCGCGACCATAAAATTTCCTAGGTATGGAAAGGTACAGCAGTCGGTCGGATTCGTCATGTGAAGATACAGATGGAGATGAAGATATGTCAGCGCACAAACCATGGAACTTCCCATCATAGAAAGATGACTAAGTATAAAACCAGAAAGCCATAATGGACGGGAAAAGCAAAAGGGGAAAAGAGATAAGTATTTGACAGTCGAAAAAACCTTTTTTTTTTCTTCTGTTTATTAATCACAAAGTTTTCGAACCCCTGCTGGGTTCTCACTAGTAAAAGAATTAAGTGCATATCACTGAAGTTCTTTGGCTGCAAGATGTATATGACGGAACATGGGACATAGGTGTTGGGTACCGCGAACCCGGGGCCTAGTGCCCAGATAACTGACAAAGTATTGGCCAATACAAAGGTTTGATATCTATTTCAATAGTATTCATACTAATATATGTCAATGGAGAAAGTTTTCATATTTATATGAATAGTATTCATACTAATATATATTAATGAATTGTTTATGTTTCAAATGCAAATGATCTCCCAATTTGCAAGATGCTCTTTGGTTCACAAATTTCGTTGAAAGCACGAAAATTTTGACTGCAAGATGTACATAGCGCAACAAGAAACATGAATTTGCATTATGGTCTCAGCGAGATAAACTCCTTATCATCTATTCATCTTGTATTGTTTGCAATGACATGAGAAAACACCAACTCTCCATAAAAATCAATATCTAAATTAAATTAAATGCAATCAATATTTGGTGTGACTTAAGTAATTAAAGCATAAATTGCAGACTACAGAAGTTCTTTGGCTGCAAGATGTATATGACAGAACATGGAACATAGTTGTTTAATACTGCAAACCCAAACATAATTGCCTAAGTTTTTTGTATTTATTCCAATAGTATTGATATTAGTATATATGCATGGATATTATCAAATAGAAGAAGCTGCAATATATCCAACATACTGAACCGGAACATTGCGTCAACAGTTGAGCTTCTTATGAAAAATTATTCTTAAATGTAAAATGTAAAGAAAGAATAGACCAATCTTTATTTATATTGAAGTAATGGGCAGCAGAAAGTAAAGCTTCTCGTTCATGTTTAATGACACAGGGGAAGAAGGTACAAAATACAATTAAAACAAATACTAGAAATTGGAAAATACTGAAATATGTACATTGATGAAGCTTCTTGACAGTTTTCTTGACGTTCAAACTCTTTATTCGTCAAAAACAAGTTGAATATCAATTTTGGGTTTTGTACTTAATCGGTGTTGCCAACTACATCTATCCCATTTTTTTGAATACCTTGTCTCTTCCAGATATTGCCTTCTTGCAATGGTTGCTTATTCAACATTCCATTCTTTGTCAAGTATTAATTTCCCTCTGTTGTCGAAAAGTTGGGGTTTAAGGTGCTTTCCTTCTAATGTTCCTGACCCTTGACATCCAAGACAACTTAGAAATGTGATTCAGGACGATTTCAAAGTGGATGGAGTCGTTTTATGTCACAACAGCTATGGCAGGGGAAAAAAATTCAAGTACATAGTCACTGGTATTCTCCCTATATTCAATCATCTGTTTGGTTGAAAATCCTGCCTGAGAATTTGTATGTTGAACCTCTTTGCTTTATTACAGTAAATTGGAAGAAACGTTCAACCCATATGCAAAATGAAAATATGTTGAGGTACATAACTTCTTCGGGCAGCAGAGGTGTGGAAAGTGCATCAAATGCTGCAGAACACACCAACATAGGTCTAGCAAGTGTATCAAATGTTGCATATGGCATCAGAATATGTCTTTCCTCATAGCGGTGGAGGTGACGCCAAATATGTGGAGTCTGCAACTACATCCAGAGGAAACCAAACAAACTTTGACAAAGAACATGGCTTTATGTCAAGTCGGTTACCAGACCCACATGTAGCTCATCAAACTTTGAAATAGAAACTTTTGCAGTGATAATATGTCGTTTTATCCACCCATACAGTTTTTGTTACCCACCTCTGGTTACATTTGCAAATGGAGCAATATTTCGTGTCATTTACGAACATGACAACCCATTTTGCAAGCCAATGTAAATGCATCGTCCCCAAGGAAAACAAATTCTTCTAGGATCTGTACAATTCGATACACTTGCCAAATCTGTGTTTTTGGAAGAAGCTATATACTCAAACAAAGAACTATTTTGCACGCGACCTCAAAATCCATTAGAATTCCCAGCAAGAAAACAAAGAAGTTCAACAAATAAATCTCCAGGCAGCCTTTGCAACCAACCAAAGCATCGAACACAGGGAGAACACCAACCAGAACATAGTTGTTCTTTTTTTTTTGTTCTCTCTAAGTTTCTCTTGTATAAGAAAGGTTTTTTTACTAAAATCTCACGTCGCATAAAACCAGTCTCACTTATTTCATCTGCGCCTCAATCACATGTCTAAATTGTCTTAGATGTCCATGACCAGGAACATTAGAACGAAGGCACCCTAAAGCGCAACTCTTTGATGATAGAGAGAAATGGAAATAAGTATTTAAAAGCAACGCTGGATGATCTTCCGTAGATTTTGTGTTGATTCATTTTAATGACAAATGTTTTCGATATTTTCACTTATTAATGCCAATCTTTTCGAATATGTACGCTGAATAGTCACGAGCAGCACGTATTAAAATTCTCATATCTGAGCAGATTCTCAAATCTAACATCTAAGATATGCACAATATTAAAGAAGGACATTACGTCAAGGCCTCTGTGGGTGACATGTTCGTGAACTATGCTAAAGCTTTTAAGAAAACAAAAACTGCACAAGCAAAAAAAAAAAAAAAATCGCAAATTCAAAATGCAGGCAAAAAGAAATTACCAGATCCCATAATATTCGCCTGCCTATTCATTTTAATGGGAGATGTACTCGAGCTTTCCAGTTATTGAAGCCCATATTTTCAAACCTGTCTGGTCGGTTCTGACTTTTGAAAGAATATTTAATGTGTATTGGGAAGCGGTGAAGGTAGCAGGGATGGATCTCTATGTAACATATGGTTCCACTATTTTTCTGTCTTTTTCTCCACGAGCGTATGTAAATCGTACGTAAAGAAATGTAATTCGAGAATGCTAATTTTTTTGGACATGAGCCCTTGAAATTCAAATAGTCTGCAAGTCCAATTGTCAATTTGTATATCGCAAAACTCAGTGTGCTATTTCTAGGACACAGAACAATAGAAGCCAAATTTAGAGCCTACCACCCCGAGAACCCGCAATCCAAAAAATGCTAACTATTTTTTTTTTGTGTTTTTGTCCACCAGTGTATGTAAAACATACATAAACTAAATTATTTCGAGAATGCTAAATTTTTTGGACACTAGGCCCTTAAAATTCAAATAGTCCGCAAGTTCGATTGTCAATTTGTATATCGCGGAACTTTCCGATTGTCAATTTTCAGCCGGCTACCCCGACAACCGCGATGCAAAAACTGGCAAAGTGTGGGATGAGGGCTCTATGCATGCTTTATATATCTACTTATAAAATCACATATGTCCTATGTTTAATTTATACTATCCAGGAAACCTATATTTTCATAAATTTCAATCTCTTTTGTCCAAGAGCCCTTCTTTTAAATAAAACTAATTCGGGAATGCTAATGTATACACCGAACATGACCTTGCAGAACTCTCTGTGCTATTTGCAGGGCACGGAACAACAAAAGCCCAATTTTCAGCCCGCCACCCCGAGAACCCGCAATCATTAACTTATGCTGTCTAGGAAACCTATAATTTCATAAATTGCATTATCTTCTGTCCAGGAGCCCTTCTTTTAAAGAAACATAATTTCGGAAAGCTAATGTATACACCGACCACAACCTGTCATAGTTCAATAGACCCTATCCGCGAAGCCGTGTTCATAAAACTGGCTAAGTATGCAACCGAATGGTGATCAGTCGGAATGACCACAGAAACACGAGACACTATAGTTAGAAACGTAGTTTACAAGAGGAAAATAAAAGGAAGAGAACAACTATATCTCCCACACAACAAAATGCACTCTCATAACTATGAAACCATAGCAACACAGAATCCATGGAAAAAGCATCGGTAGCTATGAAATATACTTTGAGGCTGACAAAATCTGCTTCAACGCGTAAGAGATGCAATTTACATCGCTTTCAATTGTTTACCTGTTATTTTATCTTAATAGTATTCTATGCAAACTCCACTGCAAAAAAATGTAACCAGAGATTCAACTGTAGATGCAGCATCCCAACATTGCAAACCCTGGACAAACAAGAACAAACAACAAATAAGAACCCAATTGCAGGCGCAGGACCGGAACCCTGCAAAGTCGAATCAAGCAACAATAAACAACATACAATGAAGAAAGAAGCAAGCAACAACCACTCCCCCAAGAAAATGTGCAAACCACAACAACACGAACAGACAAGCAACAACAACAACAACATGCAAATAAGAAATCAGTGCCATGCAAAAAACAAGCATGGACCAGTGAACCAATAATGCCATGAAGAAAATGTCTTATAACAAGCATGTTAAGTAACCATTCAACACTACCAAACCTGTTAGGTAAACATTTAAGTCTGTCAGAAATGCTCTGTAAACATTTAAGAAAAAAATTCAATGTGGCAGGTCTCTGACGTATCCCAAAAAAATTATTATATTTTTTGTAACAATAGTTCGAACACCATAGAATGTATTGGAAGGCCGAAATTTCGATATGCAACCATATCAAACATTGCCATAAATTTAACTAGCATAAAATGCTAAACCAAACATTTGAATTAATGCTAGCATTAATCCACCTTCGAGGAATGCATAAGAAAATATATGATTCAAAAAGACCATATATGATCAAATGCTTTGGATATGCCAACATATATAACATTGGGAATAGCGAAGCCGGCAATAAGACCACCAATCCCTTCTCCAATCAGATCATCACAAATATGATACTTTTTTTATATAAAAATCGATGTTTTTAGTTCCCTGGTTCCAACAATAGATAATTTACAAATATTTCTGGTCAAAGGACAGACTAATATGAAGTCAACGATTTATCGATCGCTATAGTCACTCTATGCCTACGGCAGGGACTAATAAATTACGTCAAGTAAAAATAACTTAAAGTTTTCCTTAATTTGATAGAAATTATACTTCTACTTGATTAATAAAAAATTGGGTCATAAAAATTTGTGTTTAGAGATTTTAGTTTATTTAATATAATTCAACATTATTCCAATTTCAAAAAATAATAAATTAAAATGGAAAATTATTTTATATGAAAATTTTGAAATTAATAAAAAAATTGAATTTCTCTACTTATTAACTAACTTTTTAATTTCTGTATTTCAAATTTTGAAAATAATAAAAAGAAGTTGGATTTATTTCCTTATTAACTACTTTTTTAATCTCTATATCTCATAATAGGTTGAATATAACAAAAAAATTGAAGTGTTCCAATTCAAACTCTACATCCCATAGTTAAGATATGCACTAAAAATTATGAAACAATTCATCTTTAAAATAGCCGAGAGAAATCGTAAAATAACTTTCAAACATTAGATATGAGCATGCACTTAATATACCAAGAGAAATCGTAAAATAACTTTCAAACATTAGATATGAGCATGCACTTAATATACCATCATAGTTAAATATCACGATTCATGGGGTAGTTCACATGGTGGTTGTCCCTCTCCACACTAGGTTGTGTGTTGGTTTCCAATCCAATATCTTCAAGATAGAGAAGATCACGAGTGATCACAAACAACAACAAGTGTCTATGGTGTGGTGGTGGTGTTTTGATTTGGTATTCTAGGATGTATGTTGAGTTTATGATGAATTGGGTACTTAAGATTTCAAGGTCGCTTGCTAAATGTTTAAAATGTTTTCTCGGTAAGTGTTTGCTAAAACACTTGACTTTTAAGTGTTTGATGAAATGCATGACCAGCAGTTATTTGTTGAAACTGTTGTTATAAGAGTTATATTTCAAATGATGATGAAGTTTCTCATTCAGAATACTATATTTCTGTGGGTGAATTAAGTTGATTCCATGGTAGATTTAAAGTATATTTCTGTGGGTGAATTAAGTTGATTCCATGGTAGATTTAAAGTACTAATTGGAGTTTTTATAGGGAGGAGAAGTGGGCCATGGGATCTCTTCAACTTTTAAGTTGAATTCCTTCAAGGATGTAATAAAAAATAAAAATATAAAATGCTTCAATTATAATTGCTTCTACTGCTCCTCTACATGGTGTCTATATAGTGGATAAAGTGGAAGATGAATTATTGGTGGAGATCATAGCATCGAAGGTCCCTTAGCTATTGGAGATATTACACACTCACTTATTAAATTTTTCCTAAGTTTGTTGTTAAGAACCAAATATCAATATAGCATAGAAAAACCTCAGAATAAGTACTCAACGTCTTGAAAAAAAAAGAATTTCAGATAATAAGCCTCTTCGAGGGGGCAACCTCCTTATACACCACATAAATGTCCAACTACCAGATGATTCCAAATGAAAATGTCTCCTTGGTATATATAGGAGACTAGGAGGTACAATTACAACTAATGGACCCAAGCCGACATAAATAAAATAACATTACTAATGTAATATGCCCCAATTAAGGGGTAATGTGCCACTATTTAGGGCTTAACATGACCCTCCCCTTGAGACAAGTGTTTTCCACAACACTTGAGCAACTTTGGATGCTTCTTTATAAAATATTAGTCTTCCCAAGTGGAATCTTTAGCCAGTAGTTTCCTCCATTTAACGAGATACTCTGAAATGGATCTATTCCTCAGCTATTGAATTCTCGTGTCAGTGATGGCTTCAGGCTCAAATATGATTTTTCCTTCCTTGTCAAGTTCAGGCAATATAGTTTGAACTGGGATCTTGTCACCTATAACCTTGTTTAAGCACGAAACATGGAAAACTGGGTGTACTCGTGAATATGCAGGCAACTCCAATTTGTATGCCATAGTACCAATCTTTTGCAACACCTTATAAGGGACATAGTACTTTGGTGATATTTTATTATCCTTCTTGGCTCTCTTGAGGGACATCTGTTTGTATGGTTGTAGTCTTAAAAACACCCAATCCCCTACTTTAAAACTTCTTTCACTACGATGTTGATCTGCTTGTTGTTTCATGGGATTATGTGCCATAGTTAGGTTGTCCTTTAAGATTAAGAGAACTTGTTGTTGATGCTCGATGTGATCTTCCACTGCTTGAACCTTATATGTTTCTTTTAGAGAAGAAGTGATTGAAGGATGGTGGTATCCATAGAGTGTCATAAATGGTGTCATTTTTGTTGCAGTATGAAAGGAAGTGTTATACCACCATTCTTCCAAGGGTAACCATTTGAACCATTGTGTTTGTTTATCATAGACAAAGCAACAAAGGTAGCCTTCCAAACATTTGTTCACCATCTCGGTTTGTCCATTAGATTGAGGATGATAGGATGAGCTATGAGCCAATTGAGTACCCAAACAAGAAAATAATTCTTTCAAAAAATGTCCAGTGAAGATGGGATCTCTGTCACTTACAATAATCTTTGGGCTTCCATGTAGCTTTTGAACTATCTCCATGAATGCGGTGGCAACTGTATTGGATTTGAAGGGATGAGACAGTGCACAAAAGTGTGCATACTTGGTCAGTCTATCAACAATCACCATGATGACACTCTTTCCTTCAGACTTCGGTAACCCTGTGATGAAATCCATGGAAACCTCCTCCCAACATTGACTTGGGATGGATAATGGGTGTAAAAGACCTGGGGTTTTAATTGTTTCCACCCTATTTTGTTGGCAAACCAAACATTCTAACACAAACCTTTGAACATCAACTTTAAGTGTTAGAAAAACAGGACCGCGGAGCAATAAAATAAAACAAATGCAGAAACAAAACATAGAAGACACACAATACAAGAGAGACACAAATTTACGTGGTTCACCCAGTGGGGGCTACGTCCACCAGAGAAATTGCCAGGTCCTTCCTTTATTATTATCCAACAAATGAAGGGATACAACCTACAACAAAACCCGTTGTAACTTCCTCTTCTTTCTCTCATAGTCTCCTCTCTCAGAATACAATATTCACCATCATCCATAGCCACAATACATTTCTCTCATAAAAGAGGGTTGCCTTCTAGGGCAAAAAACCCTAACATAATCTCTATCGTTAGATCTGCGACCTTATAATGAACGGTCCAGATTTACAATGAAATCACAATTACTTTTACAAGGTAATTTTTCCTTCGGGGGCTTCACCCCCGAACCCCCACCGGGGGCCCGCTTGCCCCCAGACCCCCCAGCCAGGGGGATAGCCCCCCCGGACCTCGCAGAGGGGGTACCCCCCCTCTGCACTCCCCTGCGTAGAAGAGTGTACATACTTCTGGGGTGTAAATACTTCATGGGGTATAAACACGGTTGAAAGCAAGGACCTCTGAATCAGGAAGATAATCAGGCTCCACAACCAACAATCTCCCACTTGGAGACTGATCTCAACAACTCCACTGCT
>ML785104.1:290852-330287 GCA_009831015.1 Picea engelmannii | reverse complement strand
ACAAAACACAGAAGACACACAATACAAGAGAGACACAGATTTACGTGGTTCACCCAGTGTGGGCTACGTCCACCAGAGAAATTGCCAGGTCCTTCCTTTATTATTATCCAACAAATGAAGGGATACAACCTACAGCAAAACCTATTGTAACTTCCTCTTCTTTCTCTCACAGTATCCTCTCTCAGAATACAATATTCACCATCATCCATAGCCGCAATACATTTCCCTCATAAAAGAGGGTTGCCTTCTAGGGAAAAAAACCCTAACATAATCTCTACAGTTAGATTTGCGACCTTATAATGAACGGTCCAGATTTACAATGAAATTACAATATACTTTTACAATGTAATTTTTGCTTCGGGGGCTTCGCCCCGGAACCCCCGCTGGGGGCTCACTTGCCCCCAGACCCCCCAGCCGGGGGGATAGCCCCCCCAGACCCCGCAGAGGGGGTACCCCCCCTCTGCACTCCCCCGCGTGGAAGAGTGTACATACTTCTGGGGTATAAACACGACTGAAAGCAAGGACCTCTGAATCAGGAAGATAATCAGGCTCCACAACCAACATTAAGGCCACCCCAAAAAAAATCTTTCTTGACCCTATGGTAGGTTTTCAAAAATCCCAAGTGCCCTCCTACCGGAGAGGTGTAGAATTCCAATAGTACCTTTTGTTTGAGTTGGGAGTTCTTACATAAATATTAGCGATATGTGTACCATAGTGAATCATTTTTCCATGTAAATGTATCAGATGCACTGGAATCCTGCTGCAACCTTTGAATGAGAGTCCACACGTTTTCTTCATTCTTCCATTCATCCCTTGCTTCTATTATCCAATTGGGTTGGATGATCGAGATAGCACAAAGAAAGGACTCAACATCTTCATCCTTTCTTCAGAGTGCATCTGCCACAACATTTTTCTTCCCTTTTTTATAGACGATTTCAAAATCATAACCCAATATCTTGGTCACCCATTTTTGTTGTTCTTCTGAAGATAGTCTTTGTTCCAAGAAGTATTTAAGACTAGCATGATTTTTTTTGACCTTGAAGTGCCTACCTATTATGTAAGGGCACCATTTCTTTAATGCATGTAGTATTGCCATCATTTCCTTCTCATAAATGGGTTTGTGTAAGTCCTTTCCCTTGAGTGGCAGACTTTCAAAATCCAAGGGCCTTCCTTCTTGCATTAGGACAATAGAAATTCCATTTCCTGAGGCATCACATTCCATAATAAAGTTTTTTGTGAAGTCTGGAGTGGTCAAGATAGAAGCTTTGCACATTACATCTTTAAGTTTTTCAAAATATTTAGTTGTCTCTCGAGTCCATGAAAATGAATCATTCTTAGTTAGTGTCGTTAAAGGTGCTACTATTCTTCCATAGTGCCGAACAAACTTGCGGTAGTAACTTGTCAAAACCAAAGATTCTTCAATGTTTTGGGAATCAACCAGTCCATCATGGTCGTAATCTTGTTAGGGTCTACCTTGACACCTTCATGAGATACAATACGACCCAAATAATCTACCTCCTTCACCCCAAAGAAACATTTGGATGGTTTGGCATATAGTTGTTTCTCCTTTAGTAGTTGTAGCACTTTGTCAACATGTCGCACATGATCCTCCCAAGAATTTCTATAGATTAGTATATCATCAAAAAATACTAACAACTTTTCAAAGGAAGGGCTTGAAAATGTAATCCATCAACCCTTGGAATGTGGAAGGTACATTTGTAAGGCCAAAATGCATGACCAAAAATTCATAATGGCCTTCATGAGTTCGGAATGTTGTTTTTGGGATATCTTCTTCCTTCATTCTAATATGATGATACCTTGAACGAAGATACAACTTTGTGAAATAGATTTTTCCATGTAGTTCATCTAACAATTCATCAATGAAGGGAATGGGAAACTTATCTTTAATAGTACTAATCTTGTTGAGCTTTCTATAATCTGGACACATACGCCATGAGCCATCTTTCTTGAGTACCATTACCACCGGTGCAAAGTAAGAACTTTGGCTAGGTCTAATAATGCCAGCCTCTAACATTTCGTCAACCATATGCTTAATTTCACTCTTCTGGGCATAAGGGTATCTGTACGGCCTGATGTTAGGAGGAAAAATCCTAGGAATTAGGTGAATAACATGATCATGATTTTGAGTGGGTGGAAGACCTTTGGGAATATCTTCAAATACTTTGGAATGCTTATCAATGATCCCTTGGAGATCTAGGGGAAGAGATGGGTTAGATGTTTGAACATCTAGTGAGAATAGTTGTGCAATAACACCTTTATGCCCCTTTTTCAATAATTTTTTCATGCCATTAGAGCTTATCACGTCACTGGGTTTCCCTATGATACCTCTTAATTCAATTTCTTTTCCTTCCAATGAAAATTTCATGAAAAGTTCTTGAAAATTAAAATCCATTGTTCCTAATGATTGTAACCATTGGATTCCTAGTACGACATCAACACCACCCATGGGTATAGCAATCATTGGACTATTCATTACTTATTCCCCCATAGTAAGATTGATATTATTGCATTTTCCTGAGCAACTGATAGTTCCTCCATCAACAATCATTACTTGAAACTATGGCGCTGGATATATAAAGCAACTGAGAGATTTGGCTAATTTATAGTGAATGAAATTATGAGTACTACCAGAATCAATTAGGACTATTACCTTTTTATTTTTGATATATCCTTCGATCTTGAGGGTTTGAGGAGTGTTAATTCCAACCAATGCATTACATGATATCATGGGAGTCAACTCTTTAGAAGAAATCACTTCTATGTTTTCATCTTGAAATGGTTCTTGTTCTTGTTCTTGTTCTTCTTCCTCTTCACAATCTATGTAGAATATTTTCTTCTCACCACACTTATGTCCCTTATTGTACTTGCTGTCACAATTAAAGCATAAACCTTTTTCTTTTCTTTTCTCCAATTGTTGAGGTGTCAACCTTGTAGGTTGAGGTGTTTTAGAAGAAGGAGCATTATTCTCTCGATAGATGTTAGGAGTGGTCCTTCTAGTAGCCATAGCCATATTTTTACTTTCAACATTTCTTTCCACCCTAAATGCATTCTCCAATGATTTGGGTTCCCAAAGGCGAGCCTCATGTTGAATGTTATCCCTTAACATTCCTATGAATACATAAATCAAGTGCTCATATGGAATATGTGTTACCTTTATATTCAATATTTGGAAGTTCTCAATGTGATCTGTAACTAAACCCTTTTGCTTGAGATTTATCAATTGGATAAAGAAGGTATTTCTCCTTGTATCCTCATAGTGTGATATCATTTCTTCTGTGAAAATTGTCCAAGTGACGAGTTATTTGTGATAACAAAGACATCGATACCACACAAATTGACTGGGTTCTAAATATAAAGAAGCAATTCGTACCTTTTGTGTATGTGGCACATTATGTAGATCAAAGAATTGCTCCATCTGAAGTATCCATGTGATTGGGTCCTTGCCATCAAACTTCCTCATATCAATCTTAGGAACATGGTTGGTTTTCAACCCAAAGTTGGAGTTTCTCCATTCTTGATTCATTTTCCTTGTGTCCTCATAATCAATTTCATGGGATACATTTTCACTTTCAGGTGTCCTCTCTATTAGGAATGTTTTCAATCCTTCCATGATCTCCATTTTTAAACCGTGCATCTTAGTATCCATTATTGCCTCCAATTTAGCTTCAATTGAATCCATCATCCCTTGTAGTTCATCTTTTGTCATTGTATTCTTTTCCAAATCATTTATGTCCCTACTCATTTCTTCACCTTCATCAAGAGTCCAAGTAGGACTATCTGGAGGCTTATTTGGTGTAGAAGTTCCCTTTTTTGGTGGCATGTTGGCCAAGTATCACTTTTAAACCTTGATTTTGTGGTGGTTCTGCTAGGCAATCTTTCTTCTGTTGTATCTCCAAAATTTCGGCCCTTCTGGGTATGAAAATTTATATTTTGTAGTTCTCTGATATTTCTTCTCTGCAATGCCATAGGTCCGATCAAAATTGGATGTGCCAAGTGGAATTTACGGTAACTTCCCCACAACTTGCTGATTTTTGGCCTTTCCAAGAGATCTCACTTGTATATCGTGCCCCACACAAAATAATTGATATAAAATTCTGAAAATGGTACCATAAATACTAAATACTATCCATTATCCAATGCCACTGGTCTCACTCAATTTGGATAGTCTAGGAAGAATTTATGATTGTTTTACTTGGAACACCTACTTGAGACTAGTCAATAGGACTAGTCAGATACCCTATCTTCCACAAGGTGTATCTACAACTGTAAGATGACCCATAAGCTGAATTTTTTTTTAAAGATGCCTTAATAATTTATGTGAATATCCTCTGGATTTCAGGTTCTGAAACGTTACAGAATTTTTTTTATAGTGAAAATTCCATGATGACTCAATTCAGGATGATTCCAGAACCCTATCTTACACAGGCTGTATCTCCGAAAGTATAAGGCTTTGGGAACTAAAATTTGAACCCAACGTACCTTGATCCATATGCTAAATATCATCCAAGGGGTTTCTTCTAAAACGTTGTAGAAAACAATTATAGCAAAAATTCCAAGGTGTCTTAGATGTAGCATCAAAACCCCAAGATCTTGAGCTTTGATACCATATGTTAAGAACCAAATATCAATATAGCATAGAAAACCTCAGAATAAGTACTAAACGACTTGAAAAAGAGATAATTTCAGATAATAAGCCTCTTCGAGGGGGAAACCTCCTTATACACCACATAAATGTCCAAATACCATATGATTCCAAATGAAAATGTCTCCTTGGTATATATAGGAGACTAGGAGGTACAATTACAACTAATGGACCCAAGCCGACATAAATAAAATAACATTACTAATGTAATATGCACCAATTAAGGGGTAATGTGCCACTATTTAGGGCTTAACATTTGCTAGTCATTGTGAGAGTCTCCTATTTTTTTAGGGATTTTCCTAAAAAATAGGGTGCTTCCTAAAAAATAGGGATGCTTCTCCTCTTCAATTGAGACTCAGTTAGACTAGTGGAGAACAACACATGCATGCATTTCACCTCAATTTTCTCACTAGGAGGGTGCATATATCATGCATGCATGTTTTTATCTCACCTCCACATGCATGACTCAATTAACTGATGATTTCATTGGCAGTTGAATTAGGCTAGGTGGCATATAACTCTGGTTTCTGCTAGTGTGTAATATTCCAACTTACGATTTTGGTATTGTTTTTGGGTTTTTGGGTTGCATCTTTTCAAAAACAGTTTGTTGGTTTATAATTTCTAATTGAATATGCAATGCGGAAACATGGATTTGATGACAAATAAGATGGGGAACACAAATAGCATCAAACTTGGATTTTCAAATAATAATTATATTGGATACTTCACATCAGCAAACATATCAGAGATGCAATTAAACCATACAATGTTCTTAAGAAACCTGATATAGATGATTTCATGGGTTGTCTCTGAGCTTCTTGGGAGTGTTAATGTTGTAGCAAGCTAAAAATAAGTTTGATATTCCCTCTCTGAAATGATATACAACACCCAAAAATAAGGAGATACACCCATCAGCAATAAAATGCACCCAGAAGTCACACCCAGTAGAGAAATAAGGGGCCCACAAGGAATATAAGCATCCTACAACAAGAATAAGCACCCATCATAGGTAATATGCACCCAACAGTACTTTCAGCAGGTAACGGTGGATTCCACAATGAAAAATAATGCCCAAGGATGAGTATTAACGCATAGTAACATAGGAGATGAACCTCTAGTAATCAATGAAGTGATTCGACCCCTCCTTAACAACAATGCATCTGTCCCTGCAACAAATAAATTCACCCAGCTAGGAAGGAATGTCAACCATAGTACAAACTGACCCAACATCTAGAAGAAATGTGCCCCACCCTGTGATTTCAACTCTCAACACACTGTAACTCGTCCCCACTAAAGAAATCGACCCCTACCAATGGCAATAATGCCCAGCCTCTCAAGAGTGCACCCAGAATGGAGCAACTCGACCTCCAAAGAAAAATCAACCTCCCCACTTCCAAACTCTGCTCCTAAATGATGAAAACATGATCTGGTTGAAGCACAATGAGATATCTGTAGTGATATCTCCCTTAATTGACTAGGGTGTATATATGCAACACCAAAACCAATAGATGAACAAGGGTTTCTCAAAAACCCTAGACTCTCTTCTCAAGAGCTCTCAAAGAAATTTGTCACAAATGAGTGAATGCAAGAAATGATGATAGACTCCTCCTATCCCCTTTTTTAATACTTCTAACTTGAGCTTTTATTTCCTTTTCTTATGAATGTGGGATAATGTTCCCTTGATTATTTTCTGCCCTAGCCCATGTAAACTCAATTAGGCTAATGTAATTCTCTCTTAGAGAGATTAGATAGATGGGGACATTACATAGTGAGTGTTCAAATCACTCTTGATCACTACTATGACACTTCATATCACTCTAGATCTTATCTATAATACATTCACTTAGCCATGCATCTATCTATGGCACAGTCAGTTAGACATTGGGCTATATATTGGGTGTATTATTCATCCTACTATTCATGTAGTGTAATACAATTCATTCATTCTTTTCTCTCATTCTTTCTTCTCTCTCTTTGTTTCTTTTGCAATCTTTGTGTGAATTTATTTAGCTAGGTTTTCTTTGCAGGTTGTAGGGTTTCACCTAAACTTCACATGGTAATCATAGCTACTCGTTTCTACGATCAATGCACGCAAGTACTTATTTGAAATATCAAGAGAAAGATACAGTCGAATAGAATGGAAATTTCACCAACAACTCTTCTCGTGCCACATAATTATTTCGAGTGTGTTAAGAACCTGGTTATGTTATATTGAAAATAAACAAGAATATCACGGGAATTACCAATGAAACAACATAATATAGAGAATTAGCACATCAAAATGATACCTTTATTGAAATGAAAGCAATGTTCACTTGCCTCTTCAAGGGGGAAACCTCTAGTAGAGTAGAGCTCTATTACAATAACTCTCAAGACAAATATTTCTCATGCCCTCGACTCCTATTTATACTAAATCTATCTACCCAAAAGAACAATCTAGAGGAAGATCGCTCTAGAAGCAAAATCTTCTATAAGGTATTGTTACATTTGACTTATTCTCCTTATTCCTAGGCCTTATTGATTAATATTATCCTTTATTACATGGAAACTATATTATTCTACCTATGTGAGGGGTTAGGGAGTTTAGATACCTAACATGCCCTCCCCCTTAAAAAGAATCCTTGTCCTCAAGGATTGAGATGAGGAAATTGTTGCAGTATGGTAGCTAGTTCCCAGGTGGCATCTTCTGGCTGTGTGTCCTTCCACTGAAGTAAAACTTTCTTGGTAGTGCGTTGGCAGAGACAACGATCACGTTGGTAAAAGACTTCTTGTGGATGCACCAAATGGATCCTTCTTCATCCAACTCAGGTAGATTGGTCTAAGTCTGGCACCTAGTGCCAAACACTTTCTTTAAGAAGGAAACATGAAAAACAAGGTGGAGCTTAGAAAGACTAGGAAACTCTAACTAGTAGGCCACTAACCCCCCTCTCTTGAGAATACAATAAGGACCATAAAATTTTGGGGTGAGTTTCTGACAGTGTTTGGATTTGAATGAAGTACTCTTATAAGGTTGCAAACGAAGAAACACCTGGTCCCCTTTAGCAAATTCATGTTCATAATGACCCTGATCTGATTATTGTTTCATGTGATTATGAGTCATGACCAAATTTTCTTTGAGAGTATGGATAATGGCCATGTGGACTGTAAGAGTTTGACCCACCTACTAAACCTTGGAGACATCATGCATGCATAATAGAATTGAGGGTGGATTTTTTCCATAGACTGCTTCAAAGAGAGTCATGCAAGTGGCAGTATGGTAAGAGGTGTTGTACCACCATTTAGCAAGGGGTAACCACTGAACCCACTTGTTTTTTCTGTCATATGAAAAACACCTCAAATAGGTTTCCAAACACTTGTTAACTGATTCAGTTTCTCTGTCAGTCTGAGAATGATATGTGGTGTGATGCAGCCACCCCTACTTCCCCATAGGACCATGCGACCTCCCGATCTTGAATCTCCAATTATTGATTTGAGTGACTCTCTGAAACCTTGATGGTTTCCTTCTGTGACTATACACAAGCCCCTTCGGCTTCTTGTTGCAGGTTTAATGGCACCCGCAACCTTCCCTTTCGCTCTCCTGTGAAATCTCAGAGTGTCGGGTGTTAGCTCCTTTTCCTAATAAGTCCTCTTGATGTGACCTTGGCGATGACCACGCGATTGTGGACGTGGCTACAAGCGGTTTGAGTCAAGCTACTTTTGGGCCCTTAATGCTCCTCCAACCTCCATGTTTCCTCCTGACGAAACCATGGTTTGGATTGCACCCCGCCCTCAATATTTTAAACTGCGCGCTAGTCCTATCCCCGCAATGCTACGGGATCGTCGATCTCGCAATCTTGACAATAATGTCTAAATCAACGGTTCAAATCTACGGACTAGATATTCTCCCTCGAAATCAATGGGTGTGATCTCTTCATAGTTCCTGACTTTGGGGTTTTGAAATATCAAACCCAATTCTCTTTCGTACTTCGACCTTCCGGAACTGGCGATCTATAGACACTTGTCCTGTCAACCAATGGTGTTGATCACTTCGAAACTTTGGGCTCCAAAATTCTCAAACTTCAACTCTTTCCTTCTTTGGATTCTATTTGAAGTCTCTAATCAATTGAAGTGTGACCTCCTAGGATCAACGACTTTGATCCTTTCATGTCTCCGGACTTCAGACTTTTCAACTCTCAAGTTTTCTCTCCCCACAAAGTATGTGGATTTCTATCGCATGTCCTCTTGATCTAACGATCGAGGATTACTTCGAGACTTTACCAGGAGTGCATGGATCTATGCCACATATCTCCTAGATCTGACAACTCTAAATCACTTGGGGTCTTCGGGGTTCGGTAGTCTCAATTCTTAATCGAAACTCCACAACAACTTTACCCGGACCTCGTGATCTATTGCCAAGTGGCCACTTATATATCGACAACTCTCGGCTCTTCGGCTCTTCGGGCTTTGGGTGTTTTCAACACTTCAACCTTTGCCTTTCTTTGGATCTTTCGACCTGTCAACACGTATCCTCTTGGATCTAACGGTCCAGATCCGCTCCGGCTCTCCAATTCTCCGTGCTTTGGGTGTTTCAAGTTTCAAACTTTCCTCCTTTTGGACTCATGGTATCTGACGGCTCTGACCCACTCTGGTGATCCAACGCTTGAAATATTTCCTGAACAATCTGACGGCTCAGATCTGTTCCTACGATCAGACGACTGTGATTCTACTTCGGGTTTCCGGCTCTTCGGGCTTTGGAAATCTTAGTTCTCAACTCTGGTGAGGTTTCTCTCTCCTCTGTGTGTGAAGTGCTAAGGCTCGTGCACCTTACCCTGATCAGATGGTTGTTGATCCATTACGCTGTGATCCAACGGTCACTTTTTCTCCTCTCTCCTGAGCTTATGATTCCTCTGTGACTTAGAAGATTTTTTAAGTGTTCAAAGGCTTTGAACCTTTGCTCCTCCTATGAGTCCAACTCTTAGTTCTCGTTAACATTTATGAAAATTTCTATCCCTTCTGAGCTTTATCCTTAAGCGGATTTCGATTTCCCACGCACACCTTGCGTTATCGGGATTTCGATAACTCAGTTCGAAGGATTTATTGAAAAGAAATTCTTCTCGCCCACCTGGCGTTCTCTGTTCCGGGTTCTTCGACGCTTGGTCACTTCTCAACGTTGTGCAAACCTTGCACCTAGTATAGGTTTCCTTTGTTCTCTCTGAACTTCTATGAGTCACTCTGAGACTTAGTCGACGCACTCCTTGCGTTCGAGATGCACACCTTGCATACAAGTGTCAGAAGAGAAACAATTGAAACTCATACAGTTTTGTCACGAACTCATACAGTCAATCTCTCTAACAATCATACATGAACGAACTGAAATAAATCACATAAATAGAATATAACATTCATTCATCCATACATCAAATGAACACAGTCCAAGGATTTGGGACAATTATGTCTGTTATATTCATTCATGAAAACAAATTACATAGTGTTTCTTCTACTACACTCTGTTCTATTGATCCCTCTGATCTCTTACAATACTCATACATTCTTTCTACTCTATCTATTCTCTTACAATGCAACAATGAAAAAATATCTAAGGACTGGCTCCACAATCTTTCTCGTCCTGTCTATAACCTATCCTATCAAACACTTAGTGGTTACCTAATCTGTCCCATTACAATAACTAATAGTTATTGCCAGATAAGAGTCAACACTCTATATTTGCAACCCCTTATAGTCCTTCACGACTTTACAAACACGACATATTTAAAAATGTTGCTTTCAAAAATATCTCAACAACTCGATCTAATTTTGAGTTAATTTCTGATGTGAACTCTGTCATGCTAAGATGTCGTTCCTTTGCTTCCACGCTTGTGTTATTTAATTCTAAGTTAATTTATGATGTGAACTCTGTCATGCTGAGATGTCATTCCTTTTCTTCCACTCTTGCATTTTGAATTTGAAGGCGATGCTCCTGCATCATACTCCTCTAGTTAAAAAAATCATGGACTCCTTTCCATGAGCTCCTGTATTGTTTTTCCATGCTTCAAAATATCAGGTTTTGTGACCCAACTTGCATCTTCCATTGGATGATATTTCCACTTCACTAAATATTCAGGATATGTCTTCCTCCTGGTCTTCTTTCCATCTCTATGTTCAATGATTTTCTCCATATGAGGATTTTCTGTTGTGGGAAATTGTTCTTCCCACCAATTTTCTTTCTGATCATCTAATTATCTTGCCTCATATCTCCTGTAAGGATACATGTCTGCAACATTGAATATTGGTGATATCCCAACAATGTCTGGAAACTCAATTTCATAAGCATTGGCTGCAAATTTTCTGATAATCTCGCATGGTCCTATCTTCTACATCTTCGATTTGTTATATGTTCCCCTTGGAAACCTTTCTTTTCTCAAATGAGCTAAAACTTCATCTCCAACTTTGAATTGAACTTCTCTCCTCTTTTGATTAACCCTACTCTTATATTTTTGGTTGTTGTTCTGTTGTTGTTCTGTAGTTGTTCTCTGACTCTGTCATGGAGTTTCTGCATCTCTGCTGAAAAATCCTCTGCTCCAACACTTCTAAACTCATCTTGATTCATATCTCTCAACTCTGTAATCCCTCTTGGCTATATACCATACACAATTTCAAGTGGACTTTTCCTCATGCTCCTGTTCACTAAATTGTTGAATGCAAATTCTACTTGTGCCAGAATCTGATCCCATTGACGACCTTGTTCAGTGACTAAACTTCTTAACAAGTTTCCCAGACTCCTGTTTACTACTTCAATCTGTCCATCTGTCTGAGGGTGATATGCTGAACTAAAGGAAAAGTTCGTCCCCAGCCTTTTCCATAGAGTCCTCCAAAAGTGTCCTACAAATTTGGTGTCCCTGTCTGAGACTATGCTCCTCAGCAATCCATGTAGTCTCACTACTTCTCTAAAAAACAAATTGGCTATGTTTGTAGCATCGTTTATCTTCTGGCATGGTATGAAATGTGTCATTTTTTAAAATATGTCCACCACAAAAAATATGGAATCGCTCCCTTTTTGAGTTCTAGGCAATCCCAAAACAAAATCCATATTGATTGCATCCCATAGCCTTTCTGGAATTAGTAATGGCTGATACAAACCAGTGTTATGTTGTCTTCCTTTTGCATATTGACAAATTCTGCATTTGTTCACAAAAATTTTCACCTCTGCTCTCATGCTCGACCAATAATACAAATTACTCAGTTGTGAAAATGTCTTATCATGACCAAAATGTCCAGTTAAACCTCCGTTGTGTTTCTCCTTCATCAAATTATCTCTCATTGAGAATTTTAGTATGCATAATTGGATTCCCTTGAACAATAATCCATCCTATATCAAATATTCAATCCATGGGCTTCTGTCTCCCAATAAAGGATTCTTGCATGCCTCATAAGCTTCCTTAAAATATGTGTCTTCTTTATACATCTCCTTGAGGTGTTGAAACCCTAAGGTCTCCACTTGGAATTATTGTACAATCAAACTCCTCCTGCTCAAAGCATCTACAACTTTGTTAGCATTTCCATCAATATGTTTAATGGCACAAGTAAAATTCTACATAAATTCTACCCATTTAGCATGTTTCTGATTCAACTTTTCTTGCCTAGTAATAAACTGCAAAGCTTGGTTATCACTATACAAGACAAATTCTTTGGGAATTAGATAGTGTCTCCACTTCTTCAAAGCTTGAATCACTGCATAAAATTCTTTTTCATACGTGGAATAATTCTTCTTCGTGTCATTCAGTTTCTCACTGAAATAAGCATCTGGCCTATTATATTGACTCAAGACTGCTCCAATAGCTAATCCACTCGCATCACATCTCACTTGAAATGTTTTTCCAAAATCTGGAAAGACCAGATTTGGTTGTTCTGTGATTTTTTCCTTCAACACCTTGAAATTCTTTTCAGCTTACTCTGTCCATTTAAAAGACTTGTGTTTCTTCTTCACAGTGTCCAACATGGGTGCACATATACCATTGAAATTTCTAATAAACTTTCTATAAAATCTTGCTAACCCATGAAAAATTCTTACCTCAAATATGTTTCTTGGCGATGGCCATTCTTTGATTGATCTTATCTTTTCTGGATCCATCTTCAATTCATTTGAAGAGATCACAAAACCCAAGTATATGAGTTTTATCTTCATAAAAGAACATTTCTTCAAATTTATCAACAAATTCTCTTGCTGCAACCTTTCCATCGTTGATGTCAAATGTCTTAAGTGTTCTCCCTTTGTCTTACTGAAGATTAGTATGTCATCCAGATATACTATGACAAATTTCCCAATGAAGTCTTTCAACACTTCATTCATCAATCTCATAAATGTGCTTGGTGCAATTTGTCAACCCAAATAGCATTATCAACCATTCAAACAATCATTCATTTGTATTGAATGTTGTTTTCCATTCATCTCCCTCTCTCATTCTTATTTGATTCTATCTAATCTTCAAGTCTACCTTGGAAAAATAGTTTTCTCCACTCAAAAAATCCATCAAATTGTCCATCCTCAGTAAAGGAAATATGTACCTAATGGTTATCTTGTTGATGGCTCGAGAATCTATACACATTCTCCATCCTCCATCCTTATTTGGACTTAACACAGTTGGTACTGCACATGGGCTTAGGCTTTCCTTGACTAAACCTTTATCCAACAACTCTTGGACTTGAATTTTGACTTCCTCATTCTCTTTAGGTGTCAACCTATAAGCTAATTTTTTTGGTAAACTAGCTCCTGGAATAAGGTCAATATGATGGCTTATACTCATGATGGGTGGAAATGAGTGAGGTAACTCATCCACTACTACGCCATCAAATTTTTCTAACAGTTCCTGGATTTCTATAGGCAAATATTCCACAGAAGTATTTGTAAGGATAACTCTTGGCTTCCTCACTACATCAAACTGCATTTATTTTTCCTTCTTCACTTCATTCAAGAGTTCCTTTACACTCATGAAAAGTATTCTTGAACTATCTTCTCTCTTTTGCTCTTTGTCTTCGATTGGTAACAACATATGTGTCCTACCAACATGAATAACTTTTTTTTCAAACTTCCATGGTCTCCCCAATAAAATATGACAGACATCCATAGGAATTACATCACATAATATTTCATCCTTATAACCTCTTATTTTAAATTCGACTTGGCATTGTTGACTTACCATTACTTGATGTCCTTTCTGCAACCATGATGCCTTTTATGGGTTTGGATGTGCAGTTTTCTTCAACTCCAGTTTCTCCACCATCTCCGTGGATACTAGATTGTGAGTGCTCCCACTGTCTATAATCACCTTGCAAACTTTGTATTTCATCTTGCAAGCAGTTCTGAACAGACTTGTTCGTTGAACTGGTTTCTCCATCTCCTTCTCTGGTTTAAGAAGAATATTTCTCATCATGAGTCTCTTTCCTCCTTCTGTTTCTTCTGCTTCCACATGCTTCTGTGCTTAAGCAACGTGTGCTTCACCTCCTCCTTTGTACTTTCTCTCAGGACATTCCCAAGACTTGTGCCCTTGTTTTCCAAAGCTATAACATTTTACTACGCTTCCTCTGGCTCTTCCTCTTCCTCTTCCTCTGGAAAAAGAGCTTCTTCCTCCATGTTGTCCTTATTTAGAAATTCCACCCTTCTCATGGTGACTACGTTGTTTGTCAGCATCATGCTTCGGCTTCTGGAACTTCTCTCTGGTGGTTCACTTACCTCTGCTTGAATTTCCTCCTCTACTTCGATGGCTTTGCTTCCTGGCCAATTTTTCTTCAGCTTTCAAGGTTGCTTGATAAGCATCCTCGACTGTACTAACCGACATAATGTTGATCTCTTATTGGATTTCATATCTCATCCCATTGATATATTTGGCTGTCTTTTCATCCTCATTTTCTTTATGTCCATCCCTAATGTTCAATCTGTAAAATTACTCAGTGTACTCCTTCACTGATAAGCTCTTCTATCTTAGGTTTTGCAATCTTCTGAACAAATTGATTTAATAGTCCTTTGGGATAAATTTTTCCTTTAGCTTGGCTACCATCCTATCCCATTTTTTAATTTTTTGCTTACCATTGCTCCCGCATTCGGCTTGCAGTTCATCCCACGATAACGCTGCATAACCTTTCAATCTTGTCATTGCATGCTTCACCATCTTATCTTCTTCGATATCTTTGTAATCGAAGTATTTGTCCATAGCACGTACCCAATCTAACAATTCTTCAACTTCTAAATTGCCTTCATACATTGGTACCTTTATTCTTTCTCTGGATCCTATCTTTGAAACAACTTTTATCAAGTGATCTTGTGTAGCATCCTATGCTACATTTTCTTCGGCCTCAATTTATTCTCTCTCAACTTCACTGATATCTCCAACGTTTGGTTCTCTTCTTTGTGTTGTTTCCATGGAGTCCAATCTCATTTCGAGTCTCCTCGTTTCTTCTTCCATTTTTGCATTCGCTCTATGCCTTCTGGGTGGCATGATTCTACTGTGTCACCTACAAACAGAAATAATTTTTTCTTGATACCAAAATTTATATCAACTTACCTCCTTTCTCCTTTTCTTGTTGTCTACAAACAAACTCAATATCATCTCTGATACCACCTGATGCAGCCCCCCCTACTTCCTCGTAGGGCTGCATGACCTCCCAGGCTTGGATCTCCGATTCTTGAGTCGAGTGACTCTCTGAAACCTTGATGCTTTCCTTCTATGACTATACACAGGCCCCTTCGGCTTCATGTTGTAGGTTTAATGGCACCCATAACCTTCATTTTCTCTCTCCTATGAAATTTCAGTGTGTCGGGCGTTAGCTCCTTTTCCTGATAAGCCCTCTTGCTGTGACCTTGGTGATGACCACGCAATTGTGGACGAGGCTACAAGTTGTTTGAAGTCAAACTTATTTTGGGCCTGCAATGCTCTTCCAACCTCCACATTTCCTCCTGACGAAACCACGATTTGTATTGCGACCCGCCCTCGGTATTTTAAACTCCGTGCTAGTCTTGTCCCTGCAATGCTACAGGATCGTCGATCTCGCGATCTTGACGATACTTTCTGAATCGATGGTTCAAACCTGTGCCTTTCAAATCTATGGATCAGATATGCTCCCTCAAAATAAATGGGTGTGATTTCTTCGTAGTTACGGACTTTGGGGTTTTGAAATATCAAACCCCGTTCTCTTCCGTACTTCGACCTTCGAGAACTGGCGATTTACAGACACCTATCTTGTCAACCAATGGTGCTGATCACTTCGAAACTCCGGGCTCTGGAATTCTCAAACTTCAACTCTTTACTTATTTGGCTTCTATCTGAAGTCTCTAATCCACTGAAGCGTGACCTCCTAGGATCAACGACTCTGATCCCTTCGTGTCTCCAGACTTCAAACTTTTCAACTCTCAACTTTTCTCTCCCCGCGAAGTATGCAGATTTCTGTCGCGTGTCCTCTTGATATAACGATTGAGGATTACTTCGGGACTTTACCCGGAGTGCATGGATCTATGCCACATCTCTCCTAGATCTGATAGCTCTAAATCACTTCAGGTCCTCAGGGTTCGACAGTCTCAGTTCTTAACCGAAACTCCACAACAACTTTACTTGGAGCTCGTGATCTACTTCCAAGTGGCCACTTATATATCGACGACTCTCGGCTCTTTGGCTCTTCGGGATTTGGTTGTTTTCAACACTTCAACCTTTGCCTTCCTCTAGATCTTTCGACCTATCGACATGTATCCTCCTGGATCTAATGGTCCAGATCTTCTCCAGCTCTCTAGCTCTCCGCGCTTCAGGTGTTTCAAGTTTCAAACTTTCCTCCTTCTGGACTCATGGTATTTGAAAACTCTAACCCACTCTAGCGATCCGACACTTGAAATATTTCCCAAACAATCTGATGGCTCAGATCTATTCCTGCGATCGGATGACGGTGATTCTACTTCAGGTTTCCGGCTCTTCCGGCTTCGAAAATCTTAGTTCTCAAATCTGGTGAGGTTTCTCTCTCCTCTATGTGTGAATCGCTAAGGCTCGTGCACCTTACCTTGTTCAGACTATTTTTTATTTGTTACGCTGTGATCCAATGACCAATGTTGCTCCTCTCTCCTAAGCTTCTAATTCCTCTGTGACTTAGAAGATTTTCTAAGTGTTCAAAGGCTTCAAAACTTTGCTCCTCCTACGAATCCGACTCTTGGATCTCGTTAACACTTATGAAAAGAGTTTTCCCTTCTGAGATTTACCCTTAAGTAGATTTTGATTTCCCACGCACACCTTGCGTTATTAGGATTTCGATAACTCAGTTTGAAGGATTTCTTGAAAAGAAATTCTTCTCGCCCACCTGACATTCTCTGTTCTGGGTTATTCGACGCTTGTTCTCTTCTTGACGTTGTGCACACCTTGCACCTGATCTAAGTTTCATTTGTTCTCTCTAAACTTCTCTGAGTTACTCCGAGACTCAGTCGACACACTCCTTGTGCTCGAGATGCACACCTTGCATACGAGTGTCATAAGAGAAACAATTGAAACTCATCCAGTTTTGTCACAAAATTATACAGTCAATCTCTCGAACTAAAATAAATCACATACACAGAATATAACATTAATTCATCCATACATCAAATGAACACAGTCCAAGGATTTGGGACAATTCTGTCTGTTCTATTCATTCATGAAAACAAATTACATAGTGTTTCTTCTACTCTACTCTATTCTACTAATCCCTCTGATCTCTTATAATACTCATACATTCTTTCTACTCTGTTTGTTCTCTTACAATGAAACAATGAAAAAAATATCTAAGGACTAGATCCATGAGCTCTCACGTCCTATCTGTAACCTATCCTATCAAAATCTTAATGGTTACCTAATCTATCCTATTACAATAACTAACAGTTATTGCCAGATAAGAGTCAACACTCTATATCTGCAACCCCTTATAGTCCTTGATGACTTTACAAACACGACATATTTAAAAATGTTGCTTTCAAAAACATCTCAACAACTAGATTTAATTCTGAGTTAATTTCTGATGTGAACTCTGTCATGCTGAGATGTCGTTCCTTTGCTTCCACGCTTGCGTTATTTAATTCTAAGTTAATTTATTATGTGAACTTTGTCATGCTTAGATGTCGTTCCTTTTCTTCCATGCTTGTGTTTTGAATTTGAAGGCGATGCTCCTGCATCATGGTGCTGAGATGCAATTGGGTTTCTTGGAGTCAGAACAATTCTTTCCAGAAAGTGCTGGTGAAAGTTTAATCATGGTAAAAAAAATAGAATGAGGCATTCCATGGAGTTTGAAGATATTATCCATAATTTTTTTATCCATGATAGATGTTGTGAATGTATTGAAGAGAACATAAATGAGCATATTTAGAAATACGATCCATAGCTACCATGATGACTAACTTATTGCTCGATTTAGGTAAGCCAACAATGAAGTCCATAGAAAACTATGTCCAAATAGTAGGTGGAATCAGAGGCTATTGGAGTGTTCCTAGAGCTTTGACTATATCTCCCTTATTGTGTTGAAAAGTATCACATTCAACCAAAAAAGTGTGGATGTCTTGTTTCATACCATCCCAAAAAAAATTATATTTGACCCGTTCATAGGTTTTCGTAAAACCGAAATTCCCAGCTTTAGGTGAAGCATGAAGCTCAGAGAGAACAATGGATTTAAGGTTCAAATGTTTTCTTTAATATAGGTGCCCTTTATAATGAAGCTCGTCATGGTGCCACAAGTATCTTGGATAAACTTGTGGATCTTGTTGCAGTGTTTGGATCGGTTTTGAAATTTTGGGATCTTGTAACCATTTCTGGCGAACCTCCTGAAGCCAATCTACAACAATGAAAGATAGGGAAAAAAGGGACCTGTCTTCTTCATATTTCCTAGAAAGGGCATCAACCACTACATTTTCTTTTCCTTTTTTTGTAGATGATCTCATAATCATATCCAAAAAAACTAGTTACCCATTTTTTTTGCTTCAGGGAAGAAGTTCTTTGTTCCAGAAAATACTTGAGGCTTTGATGATCAATTTTAATTTGGAAGTGTTTCCCCAAGATATAAGGACGCCAAAGACCCACATCGTGCAAAATAGCCAAAATTTACTCTTCATAGGTGGATTGTCCCAAATGGCGCTCGGACAATTATTTTGTTGGTGAAAGCCAAAGGTCGACCATCTTGCATGAGGACATCCCCAATGTCTTTCCTTGAGGCATCACACTCCAACACAAAGGTCTTGTTGAAGTTAGGGAGAGCTAGAATAGGAGTAGTGCACATAGATTTTTTAAAGGCTTGGAAGGACAACCTTAGAATAGTGCACATAACTGCTTTCAAGGATTGGATTGGTGGGAGAATTTATGTGGGAGACTTTGTCGAGAGTATCATGACTTGAATGTGATGTATATTTCATGCAAAAACTGAAAACTCCAATCCAAAAAATCGACAAAGACATAATGATGTAAAACCCCACCAAGATCAATATGAAGGAAACCAAACCAATGAACTTCAAACTCCAACTAGGATGAAAACATATCAATCAAGATACCCAAGTCATCAATGGAAGTATCCTGATTTGAGAGTTTCTATGTAGGTCCCACATAATGGAAAAATGCATGATGATCAAAAGATGGATTTCATCAATTCAAGATCACAACACCAAGGAGGAGATATATATCATGTCACCCAAGTTGATTGACATAGTATTTATCCTGCTCATAAGGTTTGTAACAGATCTTATCTCATCAATATTTGTTTCAAGAACCAAGGGAATGGGCCCGTGATGCTACAACATAGATCTGATGGTCTATAATACTTTTTCAAGAAGCATAGCCTTTCAAATATTGGTCAATAGGGTTTCCATAACCATTGTGTATTACAGACATCAGGGCCATGAATAGTTGATATTATTCCTTCAACCCGATTTCCATCTTCCCCGAGCTGTAAAGTATTCCTCAACAAATATTCTTTCAACAACTTAGGATAACAAGTTGTCTAGTTGTTAATTATTAGAGTGAATTCTAGTGAAGTAAATGAATCTTCCATTTGAACTTCTCAAGGAATTATGCACATGGTTTCCTCATGATAACCAAATTTAAGCCAAGATTTTAGTCAAGCAACATAAATTAAATGCATCAAATGAAAAGAATAAATATTGTGTGCAAAAATTAGTTTAGAGTAAAGCAAGCCATCATGAGATACAAATTAAACTAATAAAAACTAGTGGTTTTTATTGAAGAAACCAAGACAAGTCAAGATCTATGCTAAACAAGTGAAAATAGAAAGAAAACGTATAAACTATGCAGGAAGAAAGGAAGAAAATGAACTACGTTATTCATATTCCTACTCTATCCTACACTGGCTGAAAAAGGGCTAAGTGAAAGCATAGTGCTAGTGTATCCAATCAAGTAACTCCAAACATGCAACCACATTTTCATCAAAAGTTGATTGCAGAAAATGGAGTTGTGAGGGATCAAAGGTAGGAAGAATTGATTCAATAAAATATTTGCCCAACATGTTAAATTTGGCAGCGTTATTGTTCATGGTAAATGTAGACGTGTAGGATTCCTCCAACCAAGACTAAATTCCATCATAAAATTTACGATGATTAACATAGGACCATTGGAAGGAAATAGAAAATGAGTGACATATATAATGAGACCCATAAATAAAATTTACGTGTAATGTACCTTGTGAGAGATTCTCGTTATGGGTTGTATTATTCATTCCAGGGGTCGAAGAAAGACAATGAGAACCTGACATAACCATTGGTCGAAACCGAAGTGCCTCAATATCCAGGAAAGTCTCCCCAGGTCCACATTTTACATAACCCACACGATGAGAGGAGAAATGATATATGATTGTTGGAGGGAAACATTGAGAGAAATATGACTTCAAACCTTCTCCTATAATATCATCAAAATCATGTGAGGAGTGTTGGAGTATTGTGATAGAATCCAAGGATAAGTGATGCATCTTCCCTTGAAGATTAACATGATATTCTAGAGTAGATTTAGGTGATAGTATTTATATGATCAACTCATTGTTTCCTAATCCTCATATGGTGATGGACTATTCATTTGATGTGATTTATTAATATGGATGAGAAAACTCATTATTCTTTGCATACCTTAAATTGTCTATCATTAACATCTATGAATCAAGGTCATGAATTTCAGATTGCGTAGTATATTTGGATGATGCATTGATTCTCATATTCAACTCTGTAACAGAAAAATAGTCACAAAAAATAGTATTATTACGATCGAAGTGCAATTCAACATGTTCTAGAAATTCAAATTTTGAAGGATTTTCAACATTGTGCATCCCAGATGGATTGTCATTAAAAATTAGATCGTGATCGATCAAAGGTGGGAAATATTGTTGGTCTTATTTATTATTCAATGTTTCATTGTGAGAGTAATGTAAAGAATACACTGCATGATAAACAAGTGGGTGTTCATGTGGGTGATTATCATTAAACATATTTGTATAAATAGAATAAAGATATTCGGATTTTGAAAATGATAGGATATGTTCAATGCGAGGTTTGTTGCAGACAAAAATATAATTGTTATTCTCTAAAGAGGAGATAATAGATGGTTCATTGTCTGGGTCTAAGGGGTTTAATATTTTAGGTAAAGATTCCCCCATATCTATAACAAAGTGTTGATTAGAGATCATGTACCCCCTATTCTTCGTGGTTAGATCTAAAACTTGTGAATGAGAAATAATTTGATTACTTAGCTTGTACCCTTCAGAGACTAGATATGAAAACCAATCAAACATTTCTTGGTCTATGGGTTTGTCACGTTGAGGAAATATATAGTATATATGCATGACTCTTTGAAACAAATCATCAACAAATTCATTTCCAAGTCTATTGAATTTTTCAAGTTCATTAAATATTTCGTCATAAATATAATCTACATGAGCAACGACAAATATTTCCATGAATTGTTTCCAACTATGTATAGATTTGATTGGAAGTGTCCTAAACCAATATTTAATTTGTCCTTCAAATGTGAGGATAAATAATTGACAAATTTCGTTGTCCCGAACAATCTTAAGATTTTTTTGAGTGATGTTAAACCGATTGAGATGTGTGAATGTAGAGACATGTCATTCACCATAGAATTTTTAGTTTGATAAGAGATAAATTGTCTCGACTGAGATTCCCCCTAAGGGTCTCAGAAGACTCAAAGGTTTATCCCATACAGAGATACATAGATGAGTCATGGGATGGTTAAAAAGACTAAATGAATTGAATCCACATGGGAAGGCTTGTCATATGGCCCTCCTTCTAGTGATAATTCTGTTGATGCGAGAAAAATGTCCTTTTTCAACAACAAGGGTTACCCCTGATAAGAATTCCCAATTATACCTCTCATAATTTGGAATAGGGAACCCATCCATATTTTGGCCCAGAATTTGTTTCTAGTTTGTGGTTTACTGGTTGTGTCCCGACCCACTAATGAAGGTTTCTAATCTAAGGAATGGAACACAAATAATATAATATGCATGCGCCTTAATGAAACTAAGGTAAACATAAAGTAAATATAGAACCAACCATGCTCCTATCAAGGACTTGGGAAATAGTTCACACGGAGTAAATATAAGAACATGAATAAACAACTGTAAACACAAAGTAGTCTAGCATTTAAACAATCATTTACGGTTCTACACCCACAAGTTTAGACAAATATTCTTTGAAGAACAAAAATAAGATTGCAACCACCATACATAAGAATAGTCTATAATATGAAGTACATTCTTACAAAACTCAAGTGATAAGAAAAATGCAAAGGAATAGTCCACAATATGTCCAATAAGGGGATCAAAACTCTCTAGAAAATAACTTAGCCAAACCAGCTTCTCCTCGCTAAAATTTTATGTAATAATACATGAAATCTCCAAGGAGGTCTTTTCAGTTTTAGTTAACAAAATAGTTTCTCAATCTACAATGCTTGAAGTTGCAAAAATCCCTTTTCTTTGATATAATCCCTGTATTTATTGAAGTTCAACTTGAATCTTGGACTTCCTCCTCCCCCCTATGAAATTTTAGTTACAAATGTTTTTCCTTATTCCCTTCTTAATGATGAGAGAACAAGGACAATAGAATTGTTCATGACTGAATGTATGATATGTAGTTGCATTTCAAATTTTTCTTTTAATGTTGGTGGGACATCATAGATTTTAGCCATAGTGCACCTTACCCACCATGGAGATGGGTATAGAAATGGGTACACACTTCTCCTTCCATATTTGATATTCAACCATCATGGGGTTCTGAATTCTTCTTTGACCAATCAAGTTTGATTCCCATTCACTACTTTCTTGTTGCTGCAATGATTGTTGTTTTTGTGATTTCTCTATCATCTTCAGTGGTATATCGTGTTTGCAAGGGTACTAGTGTATAATGGTAGATCATCTTGATGTGTTTCAGTTGTTCCTTCATGATCTGCTTCCCTCACACGCTAGCATATCTGGATTGTTGAGTACAACCTTCCTTTGGCATTGGTACCCGACACCATTCAACATGAAATAGATGGGTGACCTTAGAGTAACCCCAAAATGAACTATTAAAACCATGCATTGGAAACCATATAACTCAAAAATTAACTAAGTGAGATTTTATATATGCTTCCCTGAGTTTGGTTCATGGTTCCTCTGCTCTTGATCAAGGTATTATGTTCTTTGGGGCTTTTGACTATGTGCCAAATCTTAATCCTGAACATTTTGAAAAATTGTTTAGGAATTTCTCAAATCATATAAACTTGAAGTTGTATATCTTAGAAATACCTTTCCATTGGTGTAAATAATGCGCGAAACAGGCATTCGGGCCAAAATTTATGGACAAAATATGAAATGCAGTTTGGTAGGGTCTTTTCCTGTTTTGATAAGAAAAACATGAACTCATGTTTCGAAAAGAAAGTCACAAACTATTTTTTTAGCAATAAATTCATGAACTACTCTAGTATGTGTCGACAAAGAAGGCATGAAATTATCTCGTTGAGTCAGTGAAGATCAAGTGATTAACTCTGGTGCTATTGAGTTGATGGTTGAGGACAATTTTAGAACATTGGAGGATCTCCAGTTGCATCATGTTATATGGACTTGCATGTGATCATTGTGGTACCTGAGCTTAGAATGTGTTTCCATCATAGGTGTACTATGTGTTGAGTTATATCACCTCGTTGTGCAATGGTTTCATAAAGGTTTGGTTTAAAATTTTAATATTCTTACTAAAAAATGAGGGGGGTACGAAAATTAATAATTAAATCTATTAAAAAATTAAAATAGGGGGTTATAATCCCTTCTCTCTCCTTCATGGCATGAACTTATGGTTTAATTTTAAAATGGTTTTAATGTATAAAAATTGGGGGGTTGGGGGTGATCATGCCGCCTTTCCCACCATGCTCCACATGTTTCAAAGAATGATGAAGGGGGTGGCATGCCATGCCCCTTTCTCATCACACTCCAAATTTAAGTTGTATGATATGGAGGGGGTCATGGGTTGAGCCCCCTCCCTATCAGATTCATGTAAATGATGACGTACCTTACTCACACTTACACGTAGGTACCCTACCAAGAGAAAACACAAACCTTCACTTGTTGGCATTTAAAACTGCCTGGTATACACCGACATTGATCTTCTCAACTCCTATGGGTATTCTACCAGAGCCAATCCTACCAATGTTTTCGAGTGTGTCAGCACCTATGTTCTTACATGTTTCGGGTTGGTCGGCAATGTTCTTCTTAACTGCTTCAGGTATTTCAACAACATTCTTCTTAAATTCCCTAGGTAGGTCAACAAATTTCTCTGTAACTTCTTTGGGTATGTTCAACAATGTTCTTCTTAACTTCTCTAGTGGGTAGATCGGCCAGGTTGAACCAAAATCCATGGATCTAGAATTACACAAAAAATCAATTTTCTATTCAATACTACGCAACTAAAATATGGAATGATCAGTTTAGTAATCCATTCAAGTGTGCAATCAGGTAATGTCATTCCAGTTGGACCTTCAATCATAATTCAACAATAATGTGAATTTACACAACTTGGTAATTCTCTATTACCAACTGTGGTCGAACAACAAACTTTAATGGACTCCCTCCATTAATAGGTATCACATTGGAAACCTTGATATCACAAAAGGCCTTTGCTTTAGAAAAATTCACATCTATAGGAAAAATCAATGAAGGATTTGTTGGGGGGAAAACAAACTCCATAGATCCACTGTGATTAGTGAAATCTATGAGAAATATTGACCACTCTAACAAAAACCTCCATGAATCATACCTCTAGTATCCATCAACTTGATTGACATTTGGAGGATCTTTAAGTGCAGACAAAGGTATCAAAATAAAAACATTTTGTAGGTCAAATACCTATGATGATTTGTATTCAATGTTAACATATGTCTTCCCACCAGAAATTGACGGCCAACAGTTGATGCTCAAAGGAACCACAAACTCTTGGGAACTTTGCATTCTCCATTTAAGAAATCCTAGACCCAATGGAATCTGGATCACCCAGTTGGCCTGTTGGGAATAAATTGCTAGGATCCTTAAGGCCCAAGAGGCTCTCCCTTAAAAAGTGATCCTTGTTGATGTTTGGATGTGTCTTACATTGGAAACTCTCATTTTCACATGTCTTAATCTGGACCAGCATGAATCCATCTTCTTTTGTGCATAATTTGAAGCGAAAAATTACCCTATACTTGTAAGTTACTTATCCCACCATCACGCTTGAGAACTACATTAATCTTTTGTTCAATAATTATTGTGATAGGGTCTGTTTCTATTGGAAGAGACAATTTTGATTGCCCAACAACTGGATGCACATCCTCAACTATCGCTTCTCCTTCTGCTTTCAGAGACTCTAAAAACTCATTTGTTTTCTATGTTTTCCCTAGTTGAATTCCCATACCCTTAGAAGAAACAATGGAAGGTGAAAATCCTTGACCTTTTGATTTTCTAGAAAATGTATCTAGATATAAACTTGGGCCAAAACTATAGTTTCTCCCAAAACCATCTCCACTTGAAATACTCATATCACCAAACCCAATACCAATTCTGGTTGACCCTCTTGATTGTAATGACATCGAGCCTCCCCTTTCAGACTTATTCTTTTCAATCTTGATCTTATCAATCTCACTTGATTTCCATTTCATAGAAACTTTTGTCTCATCTATATAGATTTGGATTATTAGTTTTTGAAGTCGATTTTTGTGACTCTCCATCTCACAATATTGCTTAATTTTCATAATAGTCACATTCTCACTATGCCCAAGTGAAATAGCTTCATAGAATGCAAAGATTATCTCAAATTCCATTCTACACATTCCTTCTTCATCATATTTGGGGGAGTATTTAGACACCAGTTTGGAGAGAAACCTCAAAGTGTCAAGATCTTGGAGGATATTATTTTGATTGTTGGTGACAAGAAAAAAATAGAGAGATTCCATTGGCTAGTATACATAGCGAACATTCTCAATATCGATATAAGTATTTTTCTTCCCACTTCCAACGAGCTTAGGAAAATAAACTAGAAACCCATCAATCCTAATTCTAGTCATATCCAAAAATTGCCTAGAAACCGAGGCTTTCCACGTTTTAGTGGTAATGGAGGATGCCAAGAATACCTTTGCACAAATTGCTCAAAAAGAAATTGTTGGATTACTGAGAGGGGAGGGGGGTGAATCAGTAATAGAGTAATTCAATCCTTTTTAACCACAAATGCAAGTGTTATATCAATGTAGAGGGGAGGGGGGGTGAATAGTTGCAGAGTAAATAAACAATGAACAAATGAGGAATCATACACATACAAAATACATTGGTGTTTTTACATGGAAACCCAAAGCGAGAGAAAACCACATAATGTTTTTTCTTATATGTCTTTAAGAATTACATTCATTGGAAGCACCAACTTCCTTTGTTTTCCAGCTACAACTGGAAGGAGGCTCCAACCCCCTAGTTTATCAGGATACAACTTGAGGGAAGCTCCAACTCCCCAAATCTTTGGCTACAACCCCCTAGTTTCTCAGGCTACAACCTGAGGGAAGATCCAACTCCCCAATTATCTGGCTACAACCAGAAGGAGGCTACAACCCCCTATTTTCTCCGGCTACAATCGAAAGGTGGCTACAACCAACTGTCATTGCCCCGTCCAATCACCCTGAAATATAAGTAGAATGATGGAACCACTGTCACACTATCACTGTGAGATATACTGCTGTAAACATGTACCAATAAGCCTGTAATCAACCTATACCATAAATAAGTGCATCAACCATGCACCAACCTGTACCAAAAAACCTGTAATCAAACTGTACCATAAACAAGTGCATCAACCATGCACCAAACTGTACCTCAACCTATAATCATCCTATACCGTAAAAAAGTGCATCAACCATGCACCAACCTGTACCTCAACATGTAATGAGTCTGTACCATAATCAAGTGCATAAACCATGCACCAACMTGTACCTCAATCTGTACCATCAACGAGTGCATCAACCATGCACCAAATATGTACCAATCATGCATCAAATACACATAAACTATGACTCATAAAGATGTACCAACATCATCAACTATACACCTCATGTATGTTCCAACTCATCAACTACTTGTCTCAACCATGTACCCAACATGTACCTCAACCATATACCAAATACATATACCAATATAAATATCAAAATTTCTCTAGCAATACATCACACTATCCATAACCAAATACCATAAACCATTATATAAAACCATGTGCCACAACCTCACTGTTATACAACCTCTATCTATAACATACGCCAACCAAAATCCCTCATCAATTTCATCATCCAAATCTAATTTGTAACTCTGTAATAGACCTGTTCTATATTATCACATACCTAAAAACCTTCCTTAACTTTAACAACAAGAGACTAGCATTTTATCAAACTTTACTTTAGTCTCACATGACTAATTTTGGATTAGTCAACAACCCTAACTTGAAATAATCATAACTATGTACTTGTAATGAATAAAGATCTAAAAATGGCACACAATATTCTTCAGTGTCTTTTATGCAATTCCTCCAGATTTCACTACTTGGAACCTCTCAGAAAAGGAGTTACATTAAAAATGGCATACCTTGTTGAATTATGGCTTACTCTAGAGATTGAAGTTGTAGAGCGTGCCCCACACAGAATATTTTTTGTATAGATATGAAATTTGTACAAAAACTACTACAGACTGCACTCTAACCAATACATTTGGTCTTACTGAATTTGGATCTGTTATGAAGAAGTTATGACGTTTTTACCCGAAACACTTGTTTTAGACTAGTTTTAGGACTAGCCACAAACCCTATTTTCCACGGCATGTAACTCCAAAAATACAACGACCCACAAGATGAAATTTGTATCACATCTACTTGGATATGTTTTCTCAATGGCCCCCAATTTCACGGTCTGAATCATTCTATAAAAAACATTATTGTGAAAATGGTGAGATGACCTGTAAATAACATACCTTAGAAATCATCATCAAAAGAATTTATCATCCCTTGAATTTCGGCCTTCGTTACTTCACCTTCCCTCTGAAATTTGGATTAGATATCCTTTGGTTACCTCAGTCACTTGTATATATTCAATATTCTCAAGTGTGTTTAAAATGAGAGAGCCTTGCCTCTTATTTATACTTTCATGTAGCTTCCTCAAGGGGTTATCTTTTAACCATCTTAACCCACTTTCCTTATTTTAGGGTTAACCCACTTCTAACCACTTGTCTACTTAGTAATTTCTCCATTAACTTTATTATTTAAATAATTTATTTTGTATTCACTTTGACTTATAGCACACTCATCACTTCGCTTTATTATTTACCTTCTAAAATATCTTAAACCACTTTGACTACTTTGACCTTTTGGGGCTTCTAGATGACTCATGAGGGTTCTCCAACTTCACATGGCCATAACTCTCTAACCATGAGGAGTTATGTGACGTTCCACATACCACCGGAAATGGAATGACATGTACTATCCATCTGGAATAGTCTTACCTGCAAATATATTAAAATTCATACCATTATCCATCAAACAAACTTGGGTCCATTTCCCAAACCTTTGTGCTACCAGACTTTCTTCAAGGGTTGACATCAACGAAAACCAACCCAAATAATCAACAATATCTCCTTTTGGCATTGATGGAAACGCTCTGATGCAATACTGAAGTCATATCACTCATGCTCCCCCTGTGACCATCATTCCCCCTAGAACCATGCTTATGTGTTTTGCATATGATAAATATCTCCCCCTTTGACATCAATGGAAAAGGTATCTTTCCATCCAGAGTTGCTCCCCCTAACTGAACTGTCCTTGGGGATACTCCCCCTGACTGATCTCTTCCTAAAACTGATCTTCCAACCTAAACTTTCCTCTTTATGATGCTTCCTCGTGTAAATCTAAGACATATAAGATAAGCATTCAAAAGCATTCATTTTGGAGTAGAAATCACTCTGAGTCTCTGCCGAAGATACTCAAAGGATTCTCATGGAAGAGGTTTTGTAAAAATGTCTTCCACTTGTTCTTTTGTGCCCACATATTCAACTCTTATGTTCTTCTCTGCAACCTGTTCTTGTAGAAAGTGATACTTGATTGGAATGTTCTTCGTCTTGGAGTGCATCACGGGGTTTTTTGAGATACTGATGGCACTTGTATTATCACAATATATTGGAATGGGCTCATCATACTCAACCTGTATATCTGTCAGAGTTTGTTTCATCCATAGAACCTGTGTATAACATCCTACTGCTGAAATATACTCTGCTTCGGCTGTAGATAAAGATATTGATGATTGTTTCTTGCTTATCCAAGATACTAAACACTCACCCAATTAGAATGTTCCTCCACTAGTGCTTCGTCAGTCATCAATGAACCTACCCAATCTGCATCTATGTAGGCAATAAGTGATAGATCATTTCCTTTTGGATACCATAATCTAAACTCTTGTGTTCCTTTAAGATATCTGAAAATCCTCTTCACTACTAAGACATGTGATTCCTTTGGTTCTTCCTGAAATCGTGACACTTGTCCAACTGTCTACATTACATCTGATCTAGATGCTGTCACATATAGTAAGTTACCAATCATTGACCTGTATTACTCTAGTCTGTAGACTTTGAATCATCACCATTGTTGAACTTGCAACTGGTTTTCATATGAGTGGTAACTTGTTTGCAATCTTCCATTCCGAACCTCTTTATCCTTTCTCTGATATACTTAGTTTGAGAAATAAAAATTCCTTGGTTGTTTTTGACGTATCTGAAGACCCAGAAAGAAGGATAGTTCTTTGAGTAATGAAATTTCAAATTCATTTTGCATATCCTTTGCAAATTTTTGGCTTAACCCGTCATCATTTCTTCCAAAAATATTATCACCAACATAAAATTCAATTAATAAAATACTATCTTCAGTTACCTTGATGTAGAGGTTGTTATCTAGACTTCCTTTTCTGAACTCTGCCTGATGTAGATATTTATCCAGTCTAGAGTACCATGCTCTACGAGCCTGTTTTAGACCAGATAAGGCCTTCTTCAATGTGCACACGTAATCTGTGTTCTCTGACAAATGAAATACTTCTGGTTGTTCGATGTAGAATTCTTCTTCATCTTATGATTCTTCTTCTTAAAGTTGTTCCATTGATTCATTTTCTTCTTCCTTTAATTCTTGTACACCTATTTCATCAATTACTACATTGATGCTTTCCACAACTTTGTTCAACCTCATATTGTAACACTTGTATGATTTCCTTGTACTTGAGTAAAAAACAAATACTCCTTTGTCCACACGAGAGTCAAACTTTCCCATTCTTTCATCTTATCTTTTGATGTAGCATTTGCTTCCAAATACTCTGAAGTGCTTCACATTTGTTGGTCTTCCTTTCCATAGCCCATAGGAATTTTTGTCATTGTTGTTTCTGAGCATTACTTTATTTTGAATGTGAACTGTTGTATGCACTACATGTGTATAAAAAATATATGTCAATTTTGAATCCATTAGAATTGTTTGATCCATTTTCTGTGTAATTATCATCCATTATGATAATGTTCCTTTGTCTCCGAACCACTCTCTGAACTAACCTATGAATCTATGCTCTCGTCCACTGTCATATATTTGTCCAAACCTGCTAAGTGTTCTTATGAATCCATCTCTGTCCATACTGTCCAAGAATCTACTGCACATTGTTCATAATGTTGACCCATGTATCATTGTACTATCATGAAGTATTCACTACTACAACTGATTGTACTTCTGCTAACTGACTTCTCTGGATCTGTCTATTCAAACTCTGCAAGTTGCTTGAAGGATGGCTCTTTGGTCTGTCACAGTTGTCACATAGACTCCCCCTGTCTAATATTCATGTTACCTGGGAGTCTCTAAGACGGATGGCTCAGACCAATTCCTGCTCTGATGTGTATTCATCATCATCTTCATTGGTAGATTCGTCATCTCTCTGAGCTCTGAATTCTTTCTTTCTATTCGTGGATTCATCTTTCACTACAATGCCTGAAAGTACAATCTCTTGAACTTGTTCTTTATTTACATGTCCTTATTTTCTTTCAGTTTTTTTCCAAACCTTTCTGTATCTGACATCTTTCTTTTTCTGTGTAGAATTTTTTTCATCTCGTTTTATTACCAATATTGTGATCTATGGTACTTGGTCTTTGTTCACATGTTCTTCCTATTTTCTTATCCATACTTTCTTATATATGATATCAATGTTCTCTTTCATGGAAGTATCGATCATGCTTCTACAATCACTAGCTATGTGTCCATAGTTATGACATGTGTAACATTCAATGTTACGTGGGGCCATATAAGCACTTCTTGCTTGAACATTTCTTTTATAATCCCTGCAATCTGCAACCTTATGTCCAAAATTAGTACAATAAAAACAATGACCATAAAATAAATTTGCATACCTGGGAGTGAATGATCTTCTTTCTGGTCTAGTCCTTCTGAATTTCTACCTTGACTGATCATGATCATGATTGAAGCTTCTTTGTGGCTTGAACATGGATGGTGTTTTTGAAGATGTATCTTCAAAGTTTTCTTAGATTCTGGTTGACCATGATTCTTTCCTTTGAGTACTTCTGTATAACTCTTTCTATTTTCTTCATTCTTCTTTTCTAGCAACCTAGAGTGCTTCTCTTCATTCTTTATAATCGATGTGAATGTTTCTGTCTCTTCAACGTTCTTATTGAGCTTGACAATTTTACTTCTCAATGTGACAACTTCTTCTTCAAGCTTCTCAACCTATTCTTCTTTCTTCATTATCTAAGACTTCATGACTTCTTCTGTTATTTTTGCTTCTTCAAGATGAATTTTTAATGTCATTATTTATTCTTCAAGTCCTTTCTCTTCTTGACCAAAATCTGCCTCAAGCTGGTTTAGATCGTTAATTATTTTCTTAAAATGATCTGTCAATATCTTATCTCTCATTTTTTAATCTTCCTTCTGTGCTGCTATGTTGGCTTCCAAATATGTCTTTTGATATTCAAGATTTTCTTCGATCTTTTTGGCTTCTTCTAGTTAAATTCTTAAGTTCTCGATGGCCTGTTGGGCTTCTTAAAAAATGTGAACACTTTACTTTTGTTTAATCAATTCTTTCTTGAGTGACATGTTTTCTTCTCTTAGTTCATCTAAATCACTAATCAATTCTGCTTCATAATTGTCTTCCTTTTCAATTAGTTTTTCTGTCTCATTTCCTTCATGGCGTTCTATTTCAAGATGCCCACGTTTTTCACAATTAAAGAAAAACAACATATCTCTGGTGATTATGTACTTTTCATCTTTTGAATTTGTTTGACATGGTGAACATAATTATTCTTGATTTGTATCTGCATCTTCTTTGGCATTTTCTGAATCTGTGATGGATGAAGAATACATGTCATGTAACTTATCCCAAAGTTCTTTGGTTGATGAACATTTACCAACATTTTATCTCACCGGATTAGGTAATCCTTCCTAGATGAAATCCATTGTTATTTTGTTATTCTTCTTCAATTCCTTCTTGGTTGCAATATTTTCCCTTTTTGAATTACCATATCTTGTAACAACTGATAGCCAAATATAATGCCCTTGTACCTATAAAAATACTTTATTCCTTTTGGTCCACATCTCATACTTTAAACCATTCTGACCATTAAACAATGGTACTCCATTATCATAATAATCCATGATCTCCTTCCAGTTGTTAAACGGTTTCCTGAAGGAACCTGCTCTAATACCAATTGTTGGATTACTGAGAGGGGGGGGATGGGGATGAATCAATAATAGAGTAATTCAATCATTTTTAACCACAAATGCAAGTGTTATATCAATGTAACATTAGCATCCAATAGTTGCAAAGTAAATAAACAATGGACAAATGAGCAACCATACACATACACAATACACTAGTGTTTTTACGTGGAAACCCAAAGCGGGAGAAAACCACATAATGATTTTTCTTATATGTCTTTAAGAATTACATTCATTGGAAGCACCAACTTCCTTTGTTTTAAAGTTGCAACTGTAAGGAGGCTCAAACCCCTAGTTTATCATGCTACAACCCGAGGGAAGCCCCACCTCCCCAAATCTCTGGCTTCAACCAGAAGGAGGCTACAACCCCCTAGTTTCTCAGGCTACAACCTGAGGGAAGCTCCAACTCCCCAATTCTTTGGCTACAACTCACTACTGTAAAACTGTACCAATCAACCTGTAATCAACCCGTACCATAAACAAGTGCATCAACCATGCACCAACCTGTACCAAACAACCTATAATCAACATGTACCATAAAGAAGTGCATCAACCATGCACCAACCTGTACCTCAACCTATAATCATCATGTACCATAAACAAGTGCATCAACCATGCACCAACGTGTACCTCAACATGTAATCAGTATGTACCATAAACAATTGCATAAATCATACACCAACCTCCACCTCAACCTATACCATCAAAAAGCACATCAACCATGCACCAAATATTTACCAATCATGCATCAAATACACATAAACTATGACTCATCAAGATGTACCAACATCATCAACTATACACCTCATGTATGTGCGAACTCATCAACTACTTGTCTCAACCATGTACCCAACATGTACCTCAACCATATACCAAATACATATACCAATATAACCATCAAAATTTCTCTATCAATACATCACACTATCCATAACCAAATACCATAAACCATTACATCAAACCATGTGTCACAACCTCACTGTTATACAACCTCTATCTGTAACATACCTCAACCAAAAGTCCTCATCAATTTCATCATCCAAATTTGATTTGTAACTATATAATAGACTTGGTGTATATTATCACATACATGAAAACCTTTCTTAACTTTAACAACAAGAGATTAACATTTTATCAAACTTTACTTTAGTCTCACATGACTAATTTTGGATTAGTCAACAACCCTAACTTGTAATAATCATAACTATGTACCTGTAATGAATAAAGATCTGAAAATGGTACATAATGTTCTTCAGTGTCTTTTATGCAATTCCTCTAGATTTCACTACTTGGAACCTCTCAAAAAAGGAGTTATATAAAAAATGGCATACCTTGTTGAATTTTGTCTTAGTCTAGAGATCGAACTTGTAGAGTGTGCCCCACACAGAATATTTGATCTTAAAATTGTACACATAATACTAAAGACTGTACTATAACCAATACATTTGGTCTTAGTAAATTTGGATCTGTTATGAAAAATTTATGATGTTTTTACCCGAAACACCTGTTTTAGACTAGTTTCAGGACTAGCCACAAACCCTATTTTCCATGGCGTGTAACTCCAAAAATACAATGACCCACAAGATGAAATTCGTATCACAACTACTTGGATATGTTTTCTCAATGGCCTCCCAATTTCATGGTCTGAATCATTCTATAAAAACATTATTGCGAAAATAATTTATCCTCCATTAAATTTCAGCCTTCTTTACTTCACCTTCCCTCTGAAATTCGGCCTAGATATCCTTTGGTTACCTCAGTCACTTGTAGATATTCAATATTCTCAAGTGTGTTTAAAATGAGAGAGCCTTGAATCTTATTTATACTTTCATGTAGCTTTCAAGGGGTTACCTTTTAACCATCTTAACCCACTTTCCTTATTCTAGGGTTAACCCACTTGTCCACTTAGTAATTTCTCCATTAACTTTATTATTTAAATAATTTCTTTTGTATTCACTTTGAATTATAGTACATTCATCACTTCACTTTATTATTTACCTTCTAAAATCTCTTAAACCACTTTGACTACTTTGACCTTTTGGGGCTTCTGGATGACTCATGAAGGTTCTCCAACTTCACATGGCCATAACTCTCTAACCGTGCGGAGTTATGTGACATTCCACATACCACTGGAAATGGCATGACATGTAATATCCATATGGAATAGTATTACATGGAAATATATCAAAACTCATACCATTATCCATCAAACAAACTTGGGTCCATTGCCCAAACCTTTGTGCTACCTAAATTTGTTACCAGACTTTCTTCAAGGTTTGACATCAATGAAAACCAACCCAAATAATCAACATAAATTCCTTGAGTTGTAATCTTTGAATGTTCTTCAGTTGAGAAGGAATGTCACAAGAAAAAATCACTCCAATAGATTCACTTGATGAATTACCCAAGCATAGATGGAGACCCAAGCTTGAGGGAGGATCAAGTCACTCTATGTGTTTATGGATGAGCATGTGTTTTCATTATCTCATTAGTGTGCCAACGCCATGGGATGGATATATCAAATTGTATTCTGACAAAGACATGGAAGACAAAGAAAAATGCAAATCAAACTGAAACCATAGCTTGATTCCATGAGAGTCCACCAAAGACACAATTTCCATGCCTATATCAAGTTTTACTCTCCTTCAATGGAGAATTTATAGTCTTAAATGGATCTACAAATGGTTGTAGTGTAGTACCTTCCATCTCCTCATTAAACCTAAAATTACCCAAAGCAGTTTTACGTGGCAGCGTGGGTGTGGAAAACTTATATTGATCGATTTCCCCGTCGAAGAAGATTTCAAAGGCTCTCACTTAATAATAAGACATCTGATTGGATTAATTTTTATTGCAACATGAAGAGCACATAGAGATGTTTCCAGATAGATAGTTACCATGCTATTCAAACATTCCATCGGTATCACAACTGACGAGGTTGGCTTGGGCTAGAAATCCTTGACGATTGTTTTAGCACGTTCAGACCTCAGATTTCGATTTCATTAGTTTTGTTGGATTCATAATTGTGCAAATCATAAATTTGGTCTATTCTGGGGATGAAAAGTACACTTTGACAAATGCTGAAAAATTGCACTCAAAGGTGTTTTTTAATTAAATTGTGGGTCTCGTTTTTGTTGCTGCTTTGCCACAATTGAGTTCTGTCAGTTCCTTTGTCATATATGTTGTATAGGATCTTAGTTCATCCATTGGAGATAAGGTAATTTGTCATTATAATAGATATTTAAATCCATGAAAACAACCAACTAACGTTTGGAGCGATTAACACTGTTTAGGAGTTGGGAGTACCAATTTTCTTTTAAGATGCAATTTAGAGACAAAAAAATTCTTATAGATGTTGCAGTTAACCCACCTGTTGATAGAAAACTCTTTAATGATCATGGTTAGTCATAAAATTAATAAGTTTGAAGTAAATAAGTTGGTATGGTATGCACAATGGAAGCTACTGGCAATACAAACAGACTTAATTACGACTGCAACATGAAGTAGATCAGAAAAGGTAGATGATCAATCATTAGTTTACTCATTCAGGCATAGAAAGCTTAGTCATTGGACATGGCATGATCCCAACTAATGGATTCAACGAGAAGGAGCTGATTTGGATGCAAATAGGAGAAGTGTCAAGATGAAGGAGAGTCACTGACAAGGTCTATGTTTGCGAGGAAAAGTAAATAATTGTCGATAAGCTTAGTGTCGATGAGGGGTCAACATCTTTGTTGGTGCATCGACAATAGAAGAGGTAAAATAATCGATAAGTAGTGCATCAGAGGAAATTGGGGGAACGATTCCAACAAAAGGTTTGGTTGATCAGAGGTTGGGTGTAACATACCTGCTATAGGGATCAAACTTCTTCTATCAGGAAATCGGACTTCGCGATTTCGCGATTTCCGTGAGAATGCGTTTGTGTCTTGTGATTCCTCGAAACCTGACGTAAGTCAAACGCTGACCCTTCGTGACCCTATCGGGGTTTTGGTACTTGTTGTGTTCAAAAAAACTCGCATTACCAACCCCCGAACCTCGATGGTCCAAAACACTGATACGTGCCTCGACGGATTACTCTCCTGGTAAAACTCCGGCCCACGTGACCGCAAATACATAAGACCACGGTCTTAGTTCTTGTCAGGGTTTCGGTACTTGTGATGTTCAAAACAACTCGCATTACCAAACCTCGATTCCCGACTTGGTACGCCACCTGTCCTCCTCTCTGACGTCTGTGGCCCACACCCTTGGCTGTCGGGATATCGCGTATCACGATATCGCGGTTCTTGGTGCAATATTCTCTTTGTCTCCAGGAACCCCAAAGTTCCAAACCCTGACTCCCTTCGGATTCCTGACACGTGTTCCACCGGAGATCTACGGCTATGATTCCTCTGGTGTTTCTAGATTCAAAAGGTCTCGAGTTTCTTGGCTCTTAAAACCCCGATGCCTCAATATCCCGGTACCTCTCCGGGACCTTCTCCTTCGCTCACTAGGACTTAACCCCTGTGCAACTTCTGCCCAATCGCACGGTTGTCGGGTAATCTAGTGGTGATCCGATGGCTCATGATCCTTATGACCATAAGTCTACAAGACCTCAGCCTTAGGTCTCCATTCGGGATTCGGGCTTTCCAATGCCGCGATACACGTAACCACCGGACTCACGATATGCCAAATCCCGATACTTTTTCTCTTGGCTTATGCCCTTCCTCACTATGGCATGGTCCATGTGACCTGCTCTTATATGACCACGACCATATGAACCCATCGAGGTTTCAGGTTTTTCAACACCTCGATGTACATGTCCACGTTACCTGCCATATGCCGATTCTCGATGAAATCTGGGTCTTCCGACACATGTCCTATCTGGGTGGACGGTCTAGATCTATATCACGTCGCGCACTCTCCCACTACTCTCTGGACGTGGAAGAACCAACGGTCCAGATAATCCCACAGACCTTGGGGATCTACGACCCCGATTTCCTCGTTGTTCATGAAGGTAGAGGGAAAAAGAGATAAGGTATGTAACGCCTTTGTTTCTCTCGTCAATCTAACGGTTGTGAATGAGCATGGGTCTTCCGATAGGATCTCATCCATCGAATTCGTTACTTATCCATACGCTACTTCCTTAGGATTTTTAAGAGGGTCATTCCTCCTCGTACAGGGTTGTTAAGACTTGCGCAGCCAAGTCCTTTTTACAGGTTCTTGGTAAACCTTCCTAGAGAGGGAATCTCTATGAAGAGATCTACTCTGGGGTATTCTGGGGGACAGAGAAGGGGAAACAACTTCCCGAGATCGGGCTGGAAGCCTAACTTGGTTCAACTTAAAGCATAATGGAATTTTTTTATCGACATAAGCCATGCGTGGTTTTTCTGTTATAAGCATATACAACTACTAGTACTGATTAAACACCAGGCAATCATTCTTATAATGAAAAACATTCATAGTTCCACAGCTTATGAGCATAGTTAATAAAAGACATATATCAGTCTATGAATTTCAAGATGCAATATATATAAATACTTATCAGAAATGGCACGAGAAGTATGGGCAACTGCTGAGAGAGTTGCTCGTTTCCACCCAACCGTAGGCGTAGCGACTCCCAGCGGATTTACCACTAGCCACCCCCGAGCTAAGACCACAACATCGTGAGCCTGCGTCTCTCTGTCTGCCAGTGACCAAGAGTGAAGGTTGCAATCCTTCCTCTCTGATATCAATCACTCTGCGTAATTCCAGAGTTCCCCTCGCGTCTCTCCCTCTCAATCGCTTCTGCCATACACCTTATCCTCTCGCGAGGTTGCGTGTGGCACGATTACCCTCGCGCCGATCAGGCCTGATAGCTCTACGGATGGGTGGTTCACCATCCCATCCCTCATCAAGCCATCCTCCTACCAGCCTGCGAGGCATTAAATATCAGGGCCAGCGAGCCGCTTTTGGTTCTCCGGGCCAGTGGAGTCCAAATACGGTATTTAATTCTCAGTGGAAGTTAACGCCCCCTTTGCAGGTGCCTTCCACTGCCATCGTGGTCTCTTTTCTGCACATCCCCTCTCAACATTCCTGCAATAACTTCAAAATGTTATTCACATTCATTGACCTCTTCCTCAAGGTCCATTTACATCACATATTCACATTCATGAGTTTGTCATAGTTCTTGGCCAATCCAGTTTATATTTACAAGCTGGGGGAAACAGGGTGTTACAATTCCCTCCCCCTTAAAAAGGAACATCGTCCTCGATGTTCTTATTTACTAACATGATTTGCATGTACAGAAGTAAACAAAATCGGATATGCCAATTTCATGGCATCTTCCATTTCCCATGTAGCCTCATCTGGGCCAAAATGTTTCCACTGCACCTTGACTTGTGCGATGGTTCTATTCCGGAGTGGGGTTTCCTTTCTATCCAGTATGCATTGGGGTTCTGGTAGAAATTCTCCCTCCGGTTCCACCTGGATCACAGACCAGTCAATTATATGATTAGCATCATGTACATATTTCTTTAATAATGAAACATGGAAAACATTATGTGCT